>VMDR010020020.1:0-17878 GCA_007922815.1 Macrotus californicus
GATTCTCTACGTCTGTGTGCATTCAGATGCCCAAGCTGATGCCCTACCAAGATTAGGGACCACTCTGGCTTCCCTCCCAGTCTCAGCTGGGTTTGCCCTCCTGCCTGCCCACTTGATATCCCCATTCCTCTTTCAACCCTTGATTGAGTCCTGCTCCAGATGAAGCTTATCCTACTTTTCAAAAGTCAGAGGGGCCAGGCTGGACACACATGATTTAGAGGAGTGCTGTGCACAAATCTGCAAGCATGTGCATTAATTCTCTGGTGGTTAGCATGAGAAGTATACAGGGCAGGGCATGAATAATCAGTTATTAGAAAACAAGGCAGCTGGGCCTCATAGGTAAACTTGATTTTTTACTAATGTCTTAAAGGGATCTGGTTTGGAAAGGGAGTTGAAATGTGCCCACTAAGTGAGGAAGAAGAAAATTGAGGATCTGAACACGGTGACGGGTCCATTCTGTCCCCATGGACGTCACTAAAACATGGAAATCATCAGCCAGACGAGAGAGATCAAAACAAAGACTTTGAATTTTGAGGACCTATTTTTAAAGCATGCGTGTTTCTTATTAAAAATACTAAATCTGGTGATATAACAAATGGCCTTAGTTTCTATTTACATTTTGTTGATCAAAAATATGGGTTCATGATTTGCCCCCTTGACAATTTCCAAAAGCATGAGCCTTCTGCACTCAGCTCTTAGAACTGAATCTTGCCTGGGCCCATGTCCTAGACTCAGGGCTTCGGCTTTCTCCTGAAGCCCTGAGAAAGGTCACGCAGGGAGTGCAGTGGGAATAAGCTGGAGACCCCTGGGTGGAAAACAGTGCAGCCTCAGCAGTGGCAGAGGCCCGAGGAGGCCTCCAGAAGCCTGGGAAGATGAAGGCTCCCAGTTGATTTGGTGACGAGGCGGCTCGCACAAAGCTGGGAGTGTGCTAGCCACGGAGGCTGACTGTGGTAAGTTCCTGAACAACCAGCTTTAGCTCTCCTTTGGACCTCTTGTTCTATCCTGACCCCTATAATTCAGAGCTGTAAGATCTGTACAGTCAGTTCTTCAGTGACTTCAAATGGTAACTCCATGCAAGTACGTTCCACTTGCAACTTTTCAAAATGCTCTTGTAAACGGTTTTCAGCTGGGTTCCCCAGAAGGAGGTTTATGGGCAAGTCACTTACAGTGGAGGTGCCTCCACGAGAAGTGGGCAGGGCATGTGGGCCGGAGGGAGGAGAAGCAGCTCCTGCGGCCTAAAGACCATCCCCAAAGGAGGTGTCAGGTGGGAGCCTCTGGAAGCAAAGCACTCAGAAACTGGGGGACAGGCACACAGCACCAGTAAGAGGGCTCCAAGGAGGTCCGGGTGCAGCAGTGACAGTGTCTGCTACACTTAGGCTAGCTCAGCTGGTCCCTAAACAACTCGAGGAGGCAGGAGGCCTTCCCTCCTCCACTTACAGAGCGGAGACACTAAGATAAAGACAAGCTGTACCCAATATAGTCACTGGGGTGTTAATCCCAGCATAGGAAATATAGTCAATAATATAGCGATAACCATGTATGGTGCCAGGTGGGTGCTGGGAATACTGGGGGAAACACTTTGTAAAGTATATAATTGTCTAGCCACTATGCTGGACACCTGAAGCCAATACAAATTATTGAAAATAAACTGAAATTGAAAAAAATAAAACACACCCACACAAAGACAAGCTGTACCCAAGGTCACACATTTGGTATAAATAACAAGCTCACCTGGCTGGACTCCGACCCCCAGGCTCTTCCCTCTCTACCGCAGAGATGAATTCTCGCTGTCCAGGAGGGTTTCCCACCTGGCCAAGCTGATGGGCATCCAGGGAGACACTGTAACTGGAAGTCAAATCAGCTGCGTTCCCACACCAGCTGGATTTACTTTGGGATTTGTTGATGTTGTTGATTCTGTAGTTTCTTAGCCCCTAAATCAGAACAGATAATCAGGTTTGGGGGGCAGTTTTGGACTTATTAACCTTGATGCCTCTAGGAAACCCACTTCAGAATAGGGTTGTTTGGATAAACAAACTTATCTTGCATGGTTCTTCGCCCCCATACCTGTGCTGTCCCCATCTGTGTGACACCCTTCCTTCTACTGACATCCTCCTGGCAGTCAAGAACCTTCCCCTCCCCAAGCCTCTGACCAGCCAAGGCTTGCCGGCCCCTGCCACCCCATGAAACTGACCGCCTTGGGCATTTGCCGTACAGCCTCTTGGTGGTATCTCGTCCTGCCTACCTTCTTAATGGGCTGGCTTCTTTCTGCCCCAAGCGGAGATCTGTTTCTTAGGCCTAGCTTGTGAGGACAGATGCCATGTTTGCATATCCTCTGCAAAGTTCCACATGATGCTTTAGAAACAGTCGATGTTTCAATAGCATGGAGTCACTTGATTTTGGAGATAGAAAAAATGGAAACACTGAAGCACCAAGAGCAACCTGCCCAGGTAACTCCTGAGCCACTGGCAGCACTCAGCTCGGAAACACTTCCTCTCCGAGTGCCTTGTTGAGACTGGGAAGGACCTACGCAGTCTTGGTTGGAGATCACCCTCTTCTAGGGCTGGAGGAGAAAGGGGCGGGCTCTGGAGTCAACCTGCCCCCGTGGGTGATTAACTGTGTGATCTTAGGCCAACTCACTTCACTTGTTTCTGCCTGTTTTCCACGCGGTAAAATGGGGTTAATAATGCACCTGTCTCATGGGATTATGGAGATGAAAGTGAGTTTCATGCACATAAAGAACTTTGAAGGGTGGAGAATAAGCATTCTAAATGCACGTATTTATTTTTTATTATTATTATTTTCTATTATTATTACTATTGTCATTCTAAGAGTCCAGAAGAGAAAGGGGTTGGCCTAAGCGTTCCACACCTAGGGAGACTGTTCATATGTCTCCTGCTGAGTGAGGCCTTCCCTCACCGCCCTGTTTAAGTGGCAACCCTCCCTTTGTCTGTACTTCTTACCCCCATCCTGGCTTGTCACCTTCTAACTTACTATGTCATTTACTTAGTTTGCTTATTATTTGCCCCCTCACTAGGGGGTAAAGTGAAGGTCTGGCCCTGCCCATTTTGCTCACTGCATACCCCAGTGTCTGGAGCAGTACGGGACATGCAGCAGGCCCTGTGGGTTTATTTCTTGGCTGATGAAATGGCAAGTCTGGGATTCAGCATTGCCTTGGTGGCTGTGAGCGGCCCCACACACTGGCCTTGGT
This sequence comes from Macrotus californicus, assembly GCA_007922815.1. Taxonomy (NCBI): domain Eukaryota; kingdom Metazoa; phylum Chordata; class Mammalia; order Chiroptera; family Phyllostomidae; genus Macrotus; species Macrotus californicus. The sequence continues at coordinate 3,209 of VMDR010020020.1, forward strand.
GATGACCTGGGTGGGGCTCCCAGTGAGCAGCCCTCCCTCTCTAGAAGGCCCCACTCCCAACAACCACAAATACACAGTGACGCTTCACAGCGAACCACAGAAAAGGTTCTGCTTCTACGTGCAGGTGATGCATGGATTCAAAGGCAGGTCACCTGGGCCACCAGGCAGAGAGCCATGTTTGATTCCCCGGCTCGGATGTTAAGCAGCTGTGTGGCCTGGGCAAGGCCTTCTGCCTCTTTGGACCCTTCTCCTGGGCATGGGGCTCTCCAGGAGTCTCCTAGCTCCCTGGGTCCTGGCTTCAAGGCTTCCTCACTGTAGAATCCAAGAGCACTGAGGTCCCCTTGGCCTTTCTGGTTATCCCTGGTCCAAACCAGCAAGGGAGGCTCTGGGGGCCCCACTGCTCTCCAGGCAACCCTAGCCCACGGGCGAGCAAGTGCAGGGAACAGCCTCCCTGGCTGGGCCAGTCCTCCTGGGACCCGCCCTTGTCCAGCCAGGCCTGGACACTTGCTGAATGCTTTGAAGCTGAGACCCTTGCTTGGGCGGGGTCTGTGTCTGCACTGGGCAGTGTATTTTCTTATTGCCAAGAATTTCCGCTTCCATTGGCATTCATCTTTCCCAGGAACTTCCTTCAGCTGAAAGAGAAATGGAGAAGCACATAAAAGACACCCTCCCTGGACAGGGAGACTTTCTTTTTCTGACTGTGAGTCCTTGATAAGAAGAACATTCTGGCAACTGTGGCATCCTGTCCTAGACCAGGCCTCTCACTGGCAAGTCCTCAGGGTCTCTCTGGGTGTGATTGAAGGCAGAGGGAGGCTGCGTGGCCTTCCGGGTGGTTACTGCAAGATCAGCAGTAGATGAACTTTTGGGCTCGGGGACAGGAATTCAAGCTTTGGCTAAGTGTGCAAAATTTGCCCAGCTGAGACTGATTAACTTCTCTCTTTCCCCCATACTCACTTCTTAATAACAACTTATGCACATTGTCTGCTAGACAGTTTAAGAAGATAAAAATGATCATATCATCTTTTCTATTCTAAGATGCCTCTTCTTCAAAACTCACAGCCATGGACCCACTGGAAACTGAACTCTTCTGTACACGGCTCCACTGGCCCGTGTGGGAGCCAATTGCCCCCTCGGTGGCTGCCGAGCACTCGAAATGCGGCTGGTTCAAACTGATGGGTTAGAAATGTAAATACACGCTGGCTTTCAAAGATAGTATGACAAGAAATGCAAAATAGCTCAGTAATTTTCATATCGGGTACCTGTTGAAATGACAATGTTTGGGACATACTGGGTTAAACAAAATATATTACAAAAAATTAATCTTTACTTTTTTAATGACAACTAGTAAATTTGAAATTACATTTATGACTTGCATGGCATTCTATTGGATTGTGCTGATATAAAACTTAGTTTTCTTGGAATTATTTCTAAGTCTCTAAATTCAAACAAGGAACACCAAGATTTTGCCTTGCCCACCTTCCTTGGATAATCAATCCGTTATTCCCAGGTTGCAAGATAAGCAAGGGCAATCGGTCACTTCTCACTAGTTGTTCATCCCAGAAGCTCTGAGGACGGAGGTGAGCACCAGGCTTTCATCAGTCTGTCAAAAGCTCCAAAAGGAATTAAGTTTTCATTTTTCTCTGCAGGCAAGCCATGGTAGTTCCTACAGTGGGCGATTTTCATTTCCAACTCCACCTTTTACTTGGGAACATTCATTATTTCAAAATCCTCTTTGTAAAACCACTGTTCTCCTAATGAACCAATTAAGAGAAGGTACTTGGAAAGCAGCTGAGTTAGTGATAGCTCTGGTAGAAACGTTTAAGAATAAGCCATATCCTTAGTGCTATGTGCTGCCCTAACCTGAATCTGCTGAGAGAAATTTCTGTGACTGGTCCTCAGGAGACAGGAATGCCAATACCAGCTTTTTGACTTGTACCTGCATGACCTTAAGAGATTCACTACCCTGGCCTGCAATTTTGCCATCTATAAAGTTCGTAGGGGGCTTCTAAAATTCCTCTTACCTTGTGTACTAGATTTAAAATTCTAGACTTAAAAAAAAAAAACCACTGGATTTTTCAGTATTGCATCTTCATTATGATAAGCTTGATGATGTGTCATAATGAAGGTGCAATAATAAAAAGTTGAACATTTTGTAGTCAACTTCCTGATATTGTGTAGGATGTTTCTGACTCCCTTGTAAAGATTTTTCCTCTTTTAAGTTTCGGGTTATCAAATCTAAGCACTGTAAGGTCTTGTAGCATGTACTTGATTTTTATAACTAAAATCATACCTGGTTTGTGCAACCACCCCAGGGTACCAGTTTGGTTATGTCTATCAAGAACTGTAAAGTTCATCTCCCATGAGCCTGTGGCTCCCTTCCTGGAATCCATCAGAAGGAAATTAGCAGAAGCTTGGACAAAGATTTATATGCAGCATTAATAAGCCAAGCTATTTACTATTTACCATCATCATCACCATCATCATCATCATGGAGAGAGAAGTCAGATGTCCAGTAACAGGTGAATGGTAAAATAGATAGCTAGATAGGTAGATATAGATAGAGTAAATCCATACAATGGAATATTGTCACAGCATTGAAAATTTCTTTAAACAGCTACTTCACAACACGGGAAAGTATTCCCAGTATCTGTTTTTTAACTGGACAAAAATTCTTTAAAATTTTAATGGTAATTTTTCCCAAGTAGTGGCATTTATGAGTGATTTTTATTTCATAGTCATACTTTTTCTACATATTTTCCAAATTCTTTAATAATTCCAGTTACTTTAATAATAATCAGAAAAAGGATGACCTCCAAAAAGGAGCTCATTGCATTTTGTAGGCCCTGCAGTGTGCCAGGCTTTATCTGGTTCTGTGGTGGATGCTCAGCTGAACTGGAGGCTGGCAAACTCCTTGCTTTAGGACAGAACATTGTAGTGCTCCAGAAAGACGTGGTTGATGACTGAATGAAGAATTGGAGAGAAAAAAAAAATACAGACAGTTAAATAAAATAATGTCAAAGCTTCAGGCCTCATTTTCAAATTGGTACAGAAAATAATTATGATGATTTGAGAGGAAGGATAATTACAATGAACTTCAGCTGGAAAGAAAGTCTTTGTGGAGGACGCCTATATTAGTCAGCTCAGGTTACCATGGCGAAATACCACAGACTGTGTGGCTTCAACAACAGACATTTATTTTCTCACAGTTCTGGAGGCTGGAAGTCCAAGATCAAGGTGTCAGCAGGTCTGGTTTCTCCTGAGACCTCACTTCTCAGTGTGTCCTCCATGGTCTTTCCTCTGTGCGTGCATCCATGGTAACTCTCTGTGCATCTCAATCTCCTCTTATAAGGCCACCATTCATATGGGATTGGGTTCACCCTAAGGATCTCATTTTAGCTTAATCCCCTCTTTAAAGATCTATCTCCAAATACTGCACATTCTTAGGTACTTGGGGTTAGGGCTTCAATACGTGAATTTTGGTTTGGGGAAGACACAATTCAGCTCAAGTGATGACCTAAAATCTCCCAAGTGGTTCTAACTGATCCCAGTAGAGGAACAGGAAGAGGCGCTACTTCCCTGCTCCTTCCTGCCGCCTCACCCCCAGCCTCGCCTGATTAGCGGAGGACCTGAGAGCCAGTACCTGGATCTGAGACACCAAAGACTTTTAAATGGAGCCAAGGGTCCCTTTTGGGAAACTTTTGAAGGGAAAGTGGGGCACCAAATAAGAAGGGTCAGAATACAGTAAATCCTTTGATCTGTGGCTAAGGAACTGAACTTGATCCTGTAGATAATGGGGAATCACTAGACAGTATTGATTGTGTAACTTCCTTGTTTCTTATTTGTTTTGTTTTTAAATTTTGGAGGCTAAAAATAACTGTTCTACGTGAGACTACAGAGCTGTTGCTTATTAATACGGAGCATTTAAATAAAGATAATCCTAGCAAACAAGTCTTGAGGTTGAAAAAAAAGATAGCCTTTGTTCTACCAAATAAAAATATCACAGAATTGAATAAACACTACCCAGCTTCACTGTGCCTACATACACAGCTAAAGCAAAAAGTCAAGTCAATTATTCAGATAATCCTGTTTTATTTGTGGAGCTTCTAGCTCTTGTGAAGGTGGCCTACCTAGTCTTATTTCCTCATAGAAAATAATTAAATCCTAAGCCATCTAAATGCAAGAGGTAAAATGAATGTTCCTTCCAGAAGTTTCTTTTTTGAGTTCCTGCATTGTACAGTTCTTCCGATTCCTTCTTAACCTTTGACCTCCTCTGCTAGCCTCAGGAGTGGCCCAATTCCTCACCCAAAGATCCCTAGAGGAAGGCACTTACAAGAAAACTGTCAACAGCCTGTGATGGAGCCTGATTTTCTCATTGAAATGGAGATTTAAGGTCAGGGAACCAAACAAAATGAAAACAGAACAAACTCATCAAAATGCAGGTCCCTAAATTGAGACTCACACTGCTTACTCTTAATTTAAAAGAGATGGAACAGAACTCCGCTGGCTTCCCAGAAAACATGGCACTTTTCCCTACTGAAGCAAAATAGCTTTAATTTCCCTTCTATTTTAAGGCTTGGCCCTGTATTTTGTCCCTATTCTCGTTGTCTTTTTACCTCATCTCTCTTACTGACTTCTAATGTTTTTATCTTTGTAAGCCACCTTAAATCATTTTTGGAACAAGATACATACAGACACACTCACGCCAGCAGATAATAGTTGAAGGCCAGCATGGATCACGCCACATTTCAGGTGTTTTCCTCCCTCCCACACCTTGTTTCCTGAAAGCCTGGAGTGTGTGAAAGGTGCCGGCTCAGTCTTAACCGCATCACCACTGTGTTCTCAACCAAGTGGATACAGAAAGCATCCGACAGAAGGTCCGTTGTCTGTGCCCCAGGAAAGTTCCCATGTGCTATGGACTGAATTCTTCTGCCTGCCCCTGCCCCGCCACACACACAAATTCCTATAGTGAAGCCCTACCCCCCAGTACAGTGGTATGCAAAGGTGGGGCCTTTGGGAGGAAATCAGGGTTAGAGAAGGTCATGAGAGTGAGCCCCCACGGTGGGATTGGTGCCCTGATAAGGAGAGGGAGAGACACCAGAGCTTCCTCTTTCCACCACGTGAGGACACAGCCAGAAGCTGGTTGTCTGCAAGCTAGGAAGAGGGCCCACACCGAGATTCGAATCTGCTGGCACTTTGATCTTGGACTTGCCTGCCTCCAGAACTGAGAGAAATAAATGTGTGCTGCTTAAGCCACCCGGTCTGTGGTATTTTGCTGTAGTTGCCTGAGCTGACTAAGACATCATCATTGCACTGGCCTCAAAGGTCTAACCTGCCAGTGGGTCTTGCCTCCCAACTCCCGGAAAGTCATGTGCACGGACCACAGACAGCTCTAATGGGTTTGCAGTAGCTCCTTACTGAGTGCCTATCACTAGCGTAGCCCTTCTCTGCCCTGAGCATCCCAGAGCCTTCACTGTGTTTTTCTCCCTTAGACAAACTAGAACCGCCAGTCCTTACACATCTGAAGCTCACACCAGCGTTTCTTATACTCCCAGGATTTGGGGAAGCGTCACAGGAAGTAAGTTTTCCCTGTGTGTTTCTGGGGGCTGGCCTTTTCTGGTTTCCGTCAAGCCTCGCCATGTGCCATCTCTCTAAATTTATGGCTAATTTACTTTTTTCCTATTTCATTCAATGAAAACCGGTCACAATAAATTACACACTGCATTTTCAGCTTGGGCAGACATTTCGGTTGACGACAATATGTTAATTACAGAAGCTGGCACTAAATTAGGGGCGGGGGTGGGGGTGATTCTAAAACCAATGTCACTGCCAATGTCTCCGCTGCCTACTAAGCAAGCTGGTCATGTTTCCACGAGGAGCACAGTGGGGTGGAGTTAGGATGGTTATTCTGAAATTAATTTATATAAAACCTATGTAAACTTCTGGCACTGGGTTGTGACTGAAACACAATTTATACTTTTCATCTCTGATTTTATCCAGTGAAGGCAGCCCTTGCCTGCAGCTGGGTGGAAACTCCAGCAGCAGCTCAGGGCTTTCAGCACCCTTCGGTCCCCTGGGGACCTACACACAGACTGGATCTGGCAAACAGAATGCTCTCCCTTCCCCTCCAGTGTGGAGTTACTTTTTGATCGGGAAGCCTGATGGAGCTGAGGGAGTGATTCCTCTGATCTTTCCTGTCTCCCTGCTCACCTGCCAGGTGGAGGGCAAGAAGGAAGCAAAGGCGGAAGACAGTTTCGATCACAATGGGGGCACCTCGGTGGGGTCCTGCCCTTGGACCTGGTAGAGCTCAGGCTGACACTCTGGCAATGCCCTTGCTGGCCCCTCTCCCCTGCAGCTCCCATGACCGGGCAGGTGCATCCCTATTCCCAGTGGCCCTCTTCATCAGGCCATGCTGACCTCCTCCAGGTCACACCTCCAGTCTCCCCTGCTGCTCCCTGAGAACTCATTGCATCACATCTGATCCCCTTTTTCATTTTCGTTCTGGCTTTGGGATGTAAGAGCTGTGGGGCAGTTCCTAGGGTCACATGCTTTGGAGAGCTAGAACTGGGGAAAGAGCTCTACCTACCCCTGGGTCCAGTGGTTCTCCCTCAGGCGACACCCCTCCCTAGGAAGCACACTGGAATGTGTGAGGACCTTTTGAAGGATTGTTGAAACAACAGGTTGGGGGTGGGGGGGCCTAGCACTTGCTGTGTGGGAGCAGGGTTGCTAAATGTCTTGAAATGCGGAGACACCCTCTACAGGAGAAACACTGGTCATCAAAACTAGGGCACAAGAGCCCCATTTTAACAAATGGGTGTATTCTGGAGACCCCCTTTCAGCTTAGTGAGAGCTTTTCCTGAGGCTGAGTCACCAGGCTAAGTGTGACTTGGGAAGAATCCTCAGTTTACCATCTGTGTCATTTTGCCAAGCCCATCAACAGCTTGAGGGCAGGTGCCATTCCTGACCCTTTCAATGACACCCTGGACATGGTGGGTTCCAGCGAATTCTGTTGGATTTGTGGAGTTCAACTGTATTCTACTCCTCCAGGGCCCAAACACATAAAATCTGAGAAATAAAGGGTGAGAGCCCTGACTGGACAGGAGAAAAAAAAGACTGTATAGGAAGTATACTGACTGTCATTTAGAAACTGCTCACCATCCTTCCCCCAGTGATCTCTATTTCCACCCTGACTCATTGGATCTCCGTTGGCCTGGTCCAGAAGTATCCAGCAGATACTTCCAAACCCACCTCTGGGCCTTATGCTGCTCATGTAATGAGAACAATGAACAAGATGGGCTTGGGGAAAAAAAGCAAAGGTTAACATCCTAGAAGGTGAAAGGGGACTCTGAAAGGAAGGGACAAGAAAGGCAGACAGCGGGCAGAGCCATGGTGGGGAAGAATGTGGAGAGGGAGAAGAGACTTGCCTCCTTCCCTCATCCTAAGCTGCTTGGACCAACTGTCCCACTGGACTCTGGAACAAACTAATTCATCATAAAGAACTAATTAGAAGTGGAATTTCAGATGACAGCCTATGACAGAGTGAATGCTGGTGTCCCCCAAAATTCCTGTGTTGAAACCTAAGTTCCAATGTGTTGGTATTTGAAGGTGGGGCCTTTGGGAGGTGATTAGGTCATGAGGATGGAGCCCTCATAAATGGGATTAGTACCCTTCTAAAAGAAACCCCAGAGAGTTCTCCTGTCCCTTCTGCCACATGAGAAGACGGCCATCTATGAACTAGGAAGTGGGCCTTCACCAGACAGATTCTGCTAGCACTTTGTGGACTTCCCAGCATCCAGAATGGTGAGCACTGACTTTCTGTTGTTTATAACCCACCTGGTCTAGGTATTCTGTTAGCATAGACCAAAGGGACTAAGACACAGTTGTAGTCTGGTACGGGAGACCCCATTCACAGCAGCCTTTTAGATGTCTGCAAAAAAGCATTGGAGTTTATCTCTGTCCATCTCCATAGGCCTGTGGGCTTCAGATCTGAAACACTTGGCCTTGTGGATGCATCCTAGAAAGAATCCATCTACTGAAGTGGAGGTCAACTGGCAGAGCACTTTCCGGTCATGTGACCTGCTGTCCCCTGTTCTGTGCTGGAGTGGAGTCACTGTGATCATCCTCTGTTGCCCAGGCAACATTCTAAAGGGGACTAGAGGAACCAGTCTGGCTTGGGGCAGCTACCTAGTACACCAGGTGAGCCCTTGGCATGCCAGGCTCTTTAAGTCATGGGCATAGAGACTTACTGTCTTAGTTCAGGTTCCAAAAGCACAGCCTGAGACAGAATTTGAGGCATGTGATTTCTGGAAGGAGTGTCTTTCTGGAAAACCCCTGCAGGGGTGAGAGAAGGAGGGCCAAGCAAGGGTAGAGTCAGGTAAAGCTGAGCTGTGAGCTGAGACAGGAGGACCACTGGAGTGTTTCCCTATGGTGGTCACACTGGCCTTTGAGTGGCCATTGTGACCCCTGCAATGGAAGGGCTAGTCTCCCTAGCCCAGAGCTTGGAGGTACAGCTCTTCACCTGGTAAAAGGTCGCAGCTGGCTCTTCAGGGGTAATATCCATCTGCATGACTCATGTGTGCAAACCACCCACATGCTAGCGATCTGAAGTGGTTGCCCCTGGAAACAGAAATAAACTGTGGTCCAATTTTGAAGAGATTTCCCTAGCAAAGAGACAGCTGCCGCAATGAACGTTCCAGTGTGAGAGCTAAAGCTGAGGCTGGAGGTAACTGATGATTTACATAAGGGGAACGTAGCTATTAACCTGCTGCATGGGAAAATATGGACACAGCACTTTTTAAGAGAGAGGAAAACATAACTCAGAACACAAGCTCTCTGTCTGTAAAACCCAATGTCAAAAATTCCTTCTAATAAGAATCAGCACCAGGCATGCATTTAAATATTTAGCATCTTCTTCTGAGATGTAATTACCACTCTGCTTTGTACATCTGTGTTTGCTGCACCCTCCGCATGGTGCAGGGTGCTCTTTCACTGATTTGGCAGATTTATCCACCTGGCTTTTGAGCAGTTGGTCATTTTTCAGTCTGGTGGTGAATGCTTTACCCCACCCTCACCAGCAAAACAGGTAGCTCCCAAGCCCAACACAAAAGTTCTGAGAGAATCCAACAGGGGAAGATTGGTTTTTCCATAGGTTGCCTGCTTTTTGATCCTTGATCCTTCCAGAACATGCAGTGGGTGGCCAGTCCACTTGTGACATTACATGGGCAGCTCTGGAGCCCAGAAATGACATACGCCTAAATGACATACCCTGAGGGATAACATCTGCTTGTTGACAAAGTGGGTGGGTCACAGTGAGGTGAGGAAGAACAGAGCTGGGCTGGACCAGCTAGGAGGCCAGGCACACAGAAGAGTCAGCTGGCAGGAAGGAGGGTGCAGCCACTGACATCTGATGGAGCTTGCACCTGGCGGTCTCACCCGACAAGTTATCTCATCTGTTTCCCCTCGGTGTTCTGCGGAATTTGCAGTCATCAAGGTCGCACTGATTTCAAGGAAATCACTTCTCTGTTTGTTTATGGTCCGATACTGTGTCAACTAATGGTTTGCCCAACCCAGAAATTCCAAAGTGCCGAGACTGTGCCCTTTGGGGCGGGGCATAGCCTTTGACCTCCTCCAGCTGGTGTCCAGCTGTGCCTTAGTCCCAAGGAATCAGTTTCTGTGGGTGCATTTCCTGCATTGGGGGCCAGCCAAGAAGAGTCTAACCCCCTAATCAAGTGAATAAATGAGTCTTTTCCCCTTGCCAAAGTTCACTGCCCAAAAGTGCCACCTACCCGCTTGCTTGCCCTCTGCAATAGGAAGGTGAGTCATAAGAGTTGGCATGGTGACATCATCCAGCTCAGGGTGGCAAGATGGACCTCACACTTATTTTCACTTAGCAGTCTTCAAACAGAAGTCAAGTGTAAACTTGACTTAAGTTGGTGCAGAGGAGAGACCTGACACCCTGCTCACTCACCCACCACCATCCACAGGCCCTGAGGAAGCTCCGGGGAATCCCTGGAGACATTTGGGAGCCACTGACCCAGGGCAACTCCTTCTTCGGCGTATGAAAACACCCAAGCCTGAATGGGAGAGCCTCATTTCCAACTGGCATAATGATCTGTGGCGGCGCTGGGCCTACGTCCCTCCCAAATCCCCAAGCAGAAGGTCTGTCCCACAGGCTTGAGAAGGCTCCTACAAGGCCACATGCCTTCCCAGTCAATTCCTCTCCCGCTTCACAGCTCAGCACCAGGCTCCCAACTGGGTTTTCATTTCAGTCTCAGACAAAGACTCCTGCCGCCTCAGCCCCACAAGCCCGGCCTCACCTGTGCAGCCTGGGAGGGGGCCACCCAGGCTGGGGTGGCCATTGTCTGCCTAGCTGAGGCAGAGGGCAAGTGTGACTTCCTGTTTTTGATGTTGCTAAGTTACTAGAAAAAAATAAAACCATGGGCTCCACACTGAGATTTTAGACACGACTGGGCAGCACTGTCTCCTGTGGGAGTGGAGCTGGGTGACAAGGACAGCCAGGACGTGAAGACAGCAACGGTGTCACAAGGAGACAGACGAATGGCAGGGGAATGACATTACTCTTCTGAGAGCTTTGGAGTCTTCCTGCCTCCCCTCAGGGGCATTTCTTAACCCTGGAAATGACATAGGACTAGCACCTCCAGTCGCTTCTTTTCTGTATCTTGTTCTCTGCCTTTGCCTGATCACTTGTGTCCCCTTGCTTCTCTCACTCACTCATTCTGTCTGTCTGTCTCTGTAAGTCTGTACCTCTCTGCCTTTTTTTGTTGGTTCTCTTTTCCTTCCTGCTTCTCTCTCTTCTTCTCTCTCTTTTTCCTTTGATTGCATGCATGAACATACACATGCATGCACACATGCCATACACACATGCACACACATGCACAACCCCATGTGGGTTCACGCTCAGAGTCATACACAATCTCACACAGAGAAATGTGCACACATGTGTGCACACATGCCATAGACACACACATAGCTTACACTTACGCTGAATCACACACACACAGAAACATGCACCCATGTGCACACACAGGCACATCCATATTCTCTAGGCCTAAGTTAACCTCGGATGGCTTGTTGACACCTCTTTGTATTAACAGTGATTAGTAAGCATAGGGGTGTCTCAGTTAATCAAATAGGTCTGAGGCTCAGGGCCAAGAAGCTGGGTGGGACTCTTATACAAAATGGGTCCTAGGCACATCACGCTTGGAAAGGCCTCCTCTATCAGTCAGTCAGTGGAGCCGGTGGTGATTACAGCAGCCAGACTGCTAAGAAAAGGAACATCTCATGTCTTAGATGGTTGTGGTTAGAATTTGGAGGCCCCTGTTGGGCTAGATTTTCTGAGACCGGGTTTAGAAAGGAAGCATTATTTTGAGGAAGGAGATCATAATCACACTGGCTTGTTTCTAGTCTCATTTAAAGGACTTCTTAGGAGAGATTCAGGCTTTGCTACTAATGTCAAAAGCAAGATGGTAGATTCACCAGGTTGAGAAACAAGGGAGGCCTAGGGAATTCTGAGTTTCCTCGGTGGCCCTGCTACAGATCTACTGCTTGACTCCATCGCCAGTGAACTTCCCGGGCCTCGGTCACCGACTCTCACCACGCTGGCAGCCCAGTGAGGATGATACAATCAACTAAAGAGCTGTGCTGAAAAGTTTTGCCAGGGTTGAAAAGTAGCAAACAGGAAGCTGAAAATTACTTCTAAACATTTATTCAAGGCGAATGCATGGTTTAGGATTCCCTGCCGCGTAGTGGCTGGGGCCCTTCATTGTGAAGCCAAGGAGGCTTACAGCCTCAGTGACTGTGGTGACTGAGCTGAAAATCAGGAAGGGCAATCTGATAAGGAAAAGGAAAGTAAGACAGATTATTTAATAGTAGGATCATTCCAGAAAGTCAGCAATGTGGGGGAGTTTTCCAATACTTAGTCATCCCCAAAGGCAATGCTATAGTATTGGCTAATAATTAATGCTTAACATTAAAAAAAACCATACATCATGAAAATGTTAAATGAAGTTAAATATATTCCATTTAAGTAGAAAGGAATATATATGTATGTGTACATATCTATATGTAGATCTATATGAAGGAATATATATGGAGGGGGGTGTGTGTGTATATATAGGATGATCAAGGATTTAATATTTATACAGGTTAAAGTGTTAAACTTGAATGTTTAACTTAAAATATTGAAATTTAAGCTTCCTACATTTAAAAATATTATCTAACAAAATGTTTAAAATAAAAATGCTTCATATCCTAAATGAATAAATCTTCAGCTACTTGGAAAAACTCAGTTATCTCCACAGCATATTTTGCAAGAATCCCAGATGACTGAGATTTCTCCACACATGATTTATAAACCACTCTCGAACCCCCAGTTATTACAAAGAGTTGATCACACTCATGTATTTTGAGGGCATGCTAATCTGGACCAGGGCAGAGTACTGTCTAATGCTGCTAAAACAAATAACAATAAACTTAGTCATTTAAAACAACACTCACTTATCTGATAGTTCTGTAGGTCAGAAGTCCCAAACAGGTCACACTGAATTCAAGGTGCTGGCAGAACCGTGTCCTCTCTGTAGACTCTAGGGGAGAAAGCATTTCCATGCCTTTTCCAACTTCTAGAAGCTGCCCACACTCCTTGGCTCATGGCCTCCATCCATCTGGAAAGCCAGCAATAGCTGGCTGAGTCCTTCCCACATTGTATCAACCTGACCCCTTCCTGCCAAAGTCTCATTTCCTCCACAGTCAGGGAAGGTCCCCATTTTTAAGGATCCATGTGATTAGATTGTATTTACCTGAATTATCCAGAAAAATCTCCCCATGTCAAAGTTTTTAACTTTAAACTACATTTGCAAGACCCTTGTGCCTTGTTCAATAATACGTTCACAGCTTCCAGGGATTCAAAGGTGGATACTATTGGGAGTAGATGGAGGCCAGGATTCTAGTCTTGAAATCAACAGAGGTCAATGCATGCCTTAGAAATGTCAGCAAACTTGCATGACTAGAGATAGGCGTGGAATCGCCCTGAACTTAATCCTTTGGTCAAATAAGAAAAAGAGGAGGTATTCTCTACTCCGTTCACCATGTCAGACAGCAATCTGAGGCTGTCACATTATGTGAACATTATAGGGAATCCTGGGATGAGCTGCTTGCAGTGTCCTGGGGGCAAATGGCGCAGGGAGCCTGGTGAATGTCAGGACACATCATAAACAACCTGCTTCTGAAAAATAGCTCCTGGATCAGCACGTTGGGTTTGACATCATCAAGCAAGGTTGTAGAGCAAATTGGCCTGCATTCCAGGAGACTTGGGCTCTAGCAAAGCAACAGTAAGAGAATGAAGATGAGGGGAGGGGAAGACAAAGAAAGATACTTGAAACCCTTGAATCCCTGGATTCGAGCTCTACATAACTTAGTGACAGCATCAGCACGTGCGTGACTCGAACTCATGGCAGGGTGAAACGGGGCTGCCACTTCAGGAGGAGTGTGCTACAGGGCTGGTGCCTTGATCTGTCCAGATCATTCTAGGTCTCTCACAGAGACACAAAGAACAGTTTGAGGGACAGCTCAGACAAACTGAGGACATCCCTCAAATTTGCCTAATTGCCCTCTAATAGTCCATTATGGTTCTATCTTCCTTTGATTTACTTAATCTCACTTTTAAAAATCTAATACAGTTACATAGGCCTTTTAGAACCTTGAAAGGATGCAGACTAGATGTTCAAAGAATATAGAAAGAAGTTTGTGAAATGCCTTTTGTCTGCATTCCCCTTGGGATCGTGAAGAACTTGCTGTCTGCCTCCCAGGGGTAAGGAGGCTGTGGTGAGGCCCCTGTTTTGTGAGCTTAGTGTTGGCGAACATGACTACTACCAGCTGCCCCGGTGTTGGTAAAGTGCCTGCTGCATTCGTAGCAGTGTGCTTCTTCGCCATGCTGGAAGGAATCTTCAACATGGAGTTGTTGCAGGGTTTTGGGTTTTGTTGCACCCACTCAAAGTGATGTAGTGATGTAAGAGCAAAGGCATGGTGAACAATCTGAGGCATGGAAGGTGAGTGGGAGGAGCAGAATGGGGGGGATGGGAATATAAAAAGTCCACCTTACAGAGACTCGAGAGACGATGGGGTGGCTGATGGCACAAGAAATGGAGACCTAGGTATACATTTGAAGCTGCAGAGCTAACCAGAGGAGGGCCTGAGGGTGGTGCAACTGGCAGGGGAGGAAGAAGAGGGGAAGGTAGTGTGGTGCAGGGGGTGGAGTGGGTGGGGTGGGGAATGGGGATCGTGTTTGGGAGCCAAGTCCACATCTCTCAGGGCAGGAAGTCAACAGACAGTGTCTAAAGTTGATAAAATAAGAAATTGCGGTGTAAGCGTTTTAGTTAAAGATAGGGAAATAACCACAAGGGAAAAAAAACAGAAGTGAGGAAATCCACTTAGCTCTGGGGAACAGGACTGGGGGCGCAGAGAGTTGAACAGAAGTCAGTGAATATTGACTCTAAGGGCCTTTTTACCCTAATTGATTTTCTAAAAACCAGTGTATTTGTGTTATCTGATGAAAAAATGTTAAGCAAATTTATGTCATAAAGAGTCCTTCTTTTATTTTTGTAATAGTCGACTCTTTCAGAGAGGTTTAATTATTTTTAAGAAAAATGTGCCACAATT
>VMDR010020021.1:0-17873 GCA_007922815.1 Macrotus californicus
AGTGGATCCACTGGTTCACTTTGAATTCAGCAGCTTTCCAGAAATTTTGTTGTTGTTCAAAATCATTTTTAAAAAATGTGTTTGTGGGGGATGCGACCACTTGCCTCAACCCACCAACCCTACTGCAGCCCACAGCTGGACACAGACAGAGCTCAAAGACGGAAGTGACCTCAGCAAACGCCCATCTCAATGTTTTTTTGAAAACAATGTTTCTGCGTTAAAGGATGCACCACGACAAATCCTACCAATAGTTACCCTGTATCTAGCCCCTCCTCTGGGCAGGCATGATGCTAGTCACTTCACACATGTCATTTCATTTACTCCTCAGAGACAGTGTGGAGGAAACAGCTGATCTCCACTCGGTGGGAGAGGAAGCAAAGACTGAGAGAGGAGACAAGGCTGCCACATGGCAGAGCCTGAGGGCACACCCAGGGCTGTTCGACTTCACAGATCATGCCCATCATATTAAGCTACACTGTCTAGGGTTCCTCAAAGATTTACTAAACTCGTGTTTAGGCTTCCCAACAAAACAGGTTTCTCTGCAACAAATACAACTGTTTGTAGTAACATGCCTATCTACAGTATAAATTAATTGTCTTGTCAAAAGGACAGGACTCACAAGGAAACTCCAATTCTTGTACGAAGGGAGGCTCAGAAAATGTACAGTTAACTGAGCACTGAGGCACTCAGGCTGATCTTTTCCGCTTCATATAAGAGTTCTAATGTGGATACTTAGTCTAGAGTTTTTCCTTATTAATTTTTTCTCTAGATTTCTCCTGGTTAAAGCCTTGAGCTTGAATTACAAGTGGAGGCCAAGGGCAGGAGCTTAGAGGACATGGACACAAGGAAACTGACATCAGGAGTAACCACCTCCTAGTACAGCTTGGGAATTATCACAGAAGAGGTCGGTCCCCTTCCCACAAGCAGTTTGGCAAACTCTCCAAGTCAAAGGCAGGCTATCCCTTCCCCAGAAACAAGCAGACACCTGGCTCTCATGGCCCTGAGCAGCTCAGGAGGAAACAGAGACAGACCTTCCTGTAAGAATGATGGTGGTTGGGGGCTGGGGCAGCAGGAGGTGAGCAGAGAGTATGTGAACCTATCGTGCGACAACCTGTGGGACACAGAGACAAGGAGGCAGAGACACAAGATGCTGAACTACTTTGCATGGACTGTCAGAAAAGCAGCTGGAAAGTCACATAACGGACTTACCCAACATCATACTGTGGAAGAAAAGGGACTAAAATTCAACTCTTCTCTCTTCTAGTTTCTTTTTCTTTTTCTTATTTTTCTTTCTTTAAAATCAAACTGTTCTTTCTTCTGTCTCTGAACATCCCCTACTTGCAGATGTTGTTGTTCTACCAGTTTTCTGACTTGTCCTCTGCTTGTGTCACCCTGGCGTAATGTCACTGTGATTACTAAACCTCTCTTTATTTGAACTTTGATTATCTCACAAGCAGCCCGAGAGCCCACGCTGCTCTTCCTCTATTGAGCGCACCGTAAGGCCAATCAAGATCACACTGCATCTTCTGTCTCCCTATGGGACCCAGCTGGCCTGCTCTCTGATCCTGCCATCTAGTGAAGTTTTCTACTGGTTCTTGGCAACATAGGTTGGTGTTTTCCTTATTTTGCTTTTTAAAAAAAAAGCTTCACTTTTTATTGAATTTATTGAGGTGATACTGGTTAACGAGGTGACACCAGTTAACAAAATCATACAGGTTTCAGGTGTGTCATTCTACACACATCACCTGTATGTTGTATTGTCTGTTCACCAACCAAGTCAAGTCTCTTTCCATCACCATTTATACGCTGTCACCCTCTTCTCCCACCCCCTACAACCCCCGTCCCCAGCAATCACCACACTGTTATCCATGCCAATTTCTTTATCTTTTTCTTATTTTTTGTTCAATCCTCCACCCGCCAACCATTGTCCATGCCCCGGCAGCTGTCAGCCCGCTCTCCGAGTCTGTCTGTATTTTGCATGTTAGTTCATTTTGATCATTTGATTTCACATATGAGTGAAATCATATGGTCCTTGCCCTTCTCTGACTGACTGACTTCCCTTAGCATAATGCTTTCCAGGTCCATCCAAGCTGTTGCAAAGGGTAAGATTTCCTCCTTTTCTATGGCCAAGTAGTACTCCATTGTATAAATGTACCACAGCATTTTTATCCATTCATTTACTGATGGACATCTGGCTTGCATCTGAATATTGGCTATTGTAAATGATGTACTTTTATTCTAGGATTTTTATGGCTTCTGATCTAATATTTAAGGCTTTAATCCATTTTAAGTGTAAGCAAAATAGAGACAGACTCACAGAGAACAGGATAACAGCTAAGGGTGGTGAGAGGTTTGGAGCTGGAGGGATCCAGCAAAAAATGAAAAAAGACTCACGGACATGGACAACAGTGTCATGATTGCACAGGTCAGGGACATACCACGGGGTCAAATGGGAATGCAAAAACAAATAAAATTTTTAAAAATTAAATATATAAAATGCAAATATAAAAAGAAGAAAGTACCAGTATTAACAAGTCTCACTTTAAATTGGTGAAATGTACAGTGTGTGAATTATATCTCAATAAAGTTGCAATTTAGAAGAAGAAGGAGGAGGAGGTAAAGGAATAAAAGTCCATCAGAGATGTGGCAGAAGACAGGAGAGATGGGACAGAAGACAGGAGAGATGTGGCAGAAGACAGGAGAGATGGGACAGAAGACAGGAGAGATGGGGCAGAAGACAGGAGAGATGGGGCAGAAGACAGGAGAGATGGGGCAGAAGGAAAGGACAGAGGGATTTTAAGAGAGAAAATAACTAAACCCATCATTGCTGCCTTTGGAAATGTAGGAAGTGGGGCAAGAGCTAAGGAATATGGTTATTTTCTAGAAACTGAGAACAACCCCAGGCTGACCACCAGCAAAGCAACAGGGACCCCAGTCCTACAAGTACAAGGAACTGAATACTGACCACAACTTAAATGAGCTTGGAAGCAGATTCATCCCCTGAGCCTGGAAAAGGAATACAGCCTTAATACAACTGAAAACACAGGTTCAGCTGCCTGCTACAGTGAAAGCCAAACTTGTGAGATGGATGCTGGTGCAAAGGAAGCAGGTTTATTCAAGTGCTGCGACCCGAGAGAATGGTGGACTCCCATCCCAAAGATCATCTCATCTTCCTGCCCAAGCCCATGGTTCTTATGGTAGGGAGAGGAGGGCTTCTTTTTTCTCTCTCCAATTATCTTGCTAGCTTTTGGTGTGCTCCAGGCTCTATCCCATTCATCGTTCTTTTCTTTGATATGCTCAGTGTAAGAACATCCCCGTATGCCATCTTAGCCAATGGGGGAGACAACTGGGACTCACTGACTGTCTCTGTATCAGGATCAGTTGGGGAGGGGGGTTGCAGGACCCACCATTGGAAAGCCTGGATATGCCACAGACCACAGCCTTCCTCACACTGGTCTCTGCATTGGCACATTCAGAGGGAGCCAGTTAGAGTCCATGAGGCACCTCCGGATCCCAGGTGCACCTGCATCTTCTGTGAAGCCCCCAGGGCAACCCATCCTTCCAAAAAGACCAGTGGGCCTCCACTAACCCTGCTGCTGGCAGCCCATGCTCTGACTATCTGTGGTAACAAGATGAGTTAGCTTCATGAAGTCCTTGTTTTGGTAGCCACATCTTGCTTCATCTACCTTAGACCCCAGGCCACGGTGGCCAGGCAGTATGCAGACCCCTGCCGGCCCTCTGCTTCATCAGCCAACACACCATTGTCTGGGACAGGGCAGCTGGCCTCCTAATCAGGAGGGTAAACAGCTGACCACCTCCACAGGTATCTGTACTTATTCACAAGAGATCAGGCCTTGAATAAGTCAGTTAGTATTTATGGTGGAATTTCAGGAAGGTAGGAGCCACTGTTGTGGGAGCCCTTATAGGGTTCTCCCACATTCACCTTGCCCCAGGCTTGGAGAAGAGGCCACAAACTCTGTGTCTCGGCTCAGCATCACTCCTGTCCCAGCATGGAACAGAGGCCATAGATATATCTGCTTGTCCTGTGAATGGCTCCCCCAAGCTAGCTCCATATGCTTCAAATTTATCACCCTTTTTATGGTTAAAAGACTTCTAATTTTGCTTGGAAAGAGAAAATCTAGAGTACAGTAGCTATAGAGTAAATTAAAATATACATTCTCACCTCAGGACCATTAAGGCACAGTGTTTGAAACACAGGGGACCCTGGCATCAAGTGCCTAGCTCACCTTTTCCTAGTCATGGTACACCCAGGGGAAGGCTGCCTGCTCTCACCTGTCTCTGGACACAGATCCTGACTCAGTGAGAATGTCCCCCTGGGAATTAGAGCCAGGACAGATGATCCAGAGACAGCAGGAGACCAGAAATCTTCTCATGAGATTATTTAAATCTGTCTTAGAGACCCCTGGGACTGGAAATACTGTCCTCAGTTCTTCAAGTCAGCCCAGAATCTTCCCAACACGTCTCCATTTATTCATTCATTTATGACAATATAAGTATTAAATCATTCATTCATTCATTCTTTTTTTCTCAGTTTGGCTAAAGTCAGCCCCTGTGACTTGCAACTTCTGATTCTTCACAGACACCTTAGCCAGGTAACTTGAAGAGCTGCTTACGTTACCCTGGGCGAGTAAGAGACTTTCTGACTTTCCACTTCCTGTCAAGTGAATGTCGGGTCAGCACCTTCGCACAGGGCTGTGGGAAGGGTTAAATGATGTAAATGTGGGAAACCACTTAGCAGTGGTGGTGCTCAACACTGGTGTTAGTGATTCCTACAGGTGTCCTGGGGAAGCAGCCACTTTTTAAAAACTCATTTACAATTTTGTTCCTGAAATTTTAAATAAGCACTAACTGTGTAGCAGGCAAGCCCTGAATCATAGATGACCAGAAGCCCAAAGTTCTGTTACCTCCACCTCACAGATGACAACATGACAATAATCATAACAACAATGCCACCACTTGTTTGAACTCTGTTATGTGAGATGCATCTGATAGCTCTGGTTTCATGACAGAGTTCCAGCGGAGGTCCCACAGCTAAGTAACATACTGGGATCCCTCAGCCAGGGCAAGCATCCATGATGTTCCACAGACTTCCTACTGTATCACCTGATTGCCTGCCAAAAAAAAGGGAAAAGAAAAAGGAAGTAACATGACAGACCTGGAAAGTAACAGCATGTAGGGCCAGTGCCAAGGTGAGGAGAATTGAAATATGGAATGTTCATCTGGTTTCCTAACAGCAGTGTGCACTTCAGGCTAGCACTGTGCAACTGGGAGTCTTGGCCAGTCTTTGGAGGCAAGTTTGGAGGGGTTGCAAACACCAATGAACAGAGAGCAATGTAGGGGGAGGCTCAGAGGTTCAAATTAAGAAGAATTTTTATGTCTATAAAAGGGGTAAGGAGAGACAACAACCCCAACCAAGTAGTTAAGAAACATGCAATTCTGTAAAGAGTGGGTGTTGCATATGGAGACCCATCACTAGGCAATGAGTGTTTCAGTTGATGGGACAGGAAATCATTTTTGCTCACTAGTAAAGCAGCACAAACCATTGTCTTCAATTCTTATGTTAGAAATTCCAGACACACCTTACTTAGACTCTTAGCTGGGGAGAGAGCTCATTTGGCCAGATGGAATCTGTGATACAACTTTTCTATGATATTGTAGAGAGCACTGGGAAAGGCTTCAAGCTAATCACTAATTAAATCAGTGTCCTTGGTCAAATTCTCACCTTGTCTGGGCACTGATGTTCTTATTTGTAGAACAACAACAGTAACAATAATCTCCTTCTTAAAGTGCTTTCATAAAATCCAAGTAAGGAAATATATATGAAAACATCTTATATACTATAAATGGTATTTTGGTGTATCCAATATTGATATAATTCAGTGCAATGATTATTTATTTTTAAATCACATGTATCCAGCACATGCGTAAGTTGAAGAACAGTAAAGTCTAGGAGGAAGACTCACGTTTAGCTCAGGACAGGCCCTGTGGCAGGTGGCAGGATGAACACAGGGAGGAGATGCTGGAGAGGAGGTGTGAGGTTAGATGAAGGTCATTCAGAGCTGCAGAGCCCACCTCCTCTCATTCTGTAGGCACATGAAAAGAAAGAAGCAACTGAGAGAACTGTGCAACTGTACATGGAGTGAAGCACGCAGCACCCAGAGCTGCCTCCTAGCCATCGCCCATTCTTAGCAAAAAGGAGACAAGAAGCAGACCTACCACTGGAGAAACCAATCAATTACTGAAATGTCAGAGAAAATTGGGATCATATGATCCCCTGGAAGCCAAAAAGTGTTCCTACAGGGGTGGAGGGGGGAATGTGGTAAACGTGGTGCAGAAGAGATGTCAAGGGGAATGAGACCCCTAGGTCTTTTGATTTCGCAACAAGAAGTCCTTGGTGACCTTCCAGAGGGCAACCGTGGTGCAGCTGTGGGAGCTACAGCAGAGAGCACAATGCCAGGGTCAGGAGGCTTCCTGTGCCCTCGGGATTCACCCGTAAGGCACATTCACAAAAGGTTTATCTTGTTGATTACATATTAGGAGATTATTTTATTTATTTAAAATTGTCATTTTATTTTTTTCACCCATTTGTATTGCTGAGCTATGCAAATTAAAAGCAAAAAAGTAGTGCAAACATATTGTCATAAGGAAATTTAGAACATGAAACCATAAATCACATTTTTCAGGTGCTTGAAGATATCGTGCAGTCTGCTTTTCATCCTGCATTTTGTATATGTGGCATATCACATCAGTTGATTTGTAGATATTGAACCATCCTTGTATCCCTGGAATAAATCCCACTTGATTATGTTAAATGTTCTTTTAATGTATCATTGAATTTGGTTTGCTCGTATTTTGTTGAGGATTTTTGCATTTATGTTCATCAGAGATACTGGCCTGTAATATTCTTTTTGTAGTGCCTTTGTCTGGTTTTGATATCACTGTGATGCTGGCCTCGTCGATGAGTTTGGAAGCATTTTCTCTTCTATTGTTTTTTTTTTTTTTTTGCAAAAGTTTAAGAAGGATTGATATTCTTTTTTAAGTGTTTGGTAGAACTCTCCAGTGAAGCTATCTGAAAAACAATGGTTTAGAAAATAGTGGTGCACAATCCACCTGCAGTATTTTGTTATCAGACAGAATTTATTGAACACTCAGTAGACACAGCCCTGTGATGAGGTCGTATACATCAAATTGCCATCTGAATATATCAGGAGACATCTAATAGATGCTGTCATGGAGGAACAAGTCACTGAACAGAAGAACCATCATTAGCGATCAGCTGAAGCAGGAAAGTGAAAGCACAAAGTCCAGAACAGTATTCAGGCAGGGTCCATGTTGCACTTTGGGTGATGGTACAAGAAACCACTTGTCCCCTCAGTACGATCAATGGCCAGTGGGGATGGTGCTGTATCTCTGAGTACCTTTTGCAGGTTCCCTCTCCCTGCCTGATGGAAACTTGCTCCCAGGAAAGTCACTTTCCCAGGCGTCTCTGCAGTT
Source organism: Macrotus californicus (assembly GCA_007922815.1). Taxonomy (NCBI): domain Eukaryota; kingdom Metazoa; phylum Chordata; class Mammalia; order Chiroptera; family Phyllostomidae; genus Macrotus; species Macrotus californicus. The sequence goes on from VMDR010020021.1 coordinate 7,516, forward strand.
TGAAACCTTAATTCTAATGAATGAATAAAAAATGGTTTCAATGAACAGAGCTGATGGGAGAGGTTTTGACTGAGGAATGAGGCCCTGCCTGGATTTGCAGTCAGTCCAAATGGGCAGCCTCCTGTGGCCCTGAGGTCTAGACCCTGACCTGTCCCTGCTTCCCCACAAATGCAGATCAGCAGTGGGCGTCACTTCTGTTACAAAGACTGCCAGATCTGGGGCAGAGAAAGCAATTTTAGAATGCCATTTGCATCAAAGGGTGACATTGTGAATACTCCATATTTATGCTATTGAAGAAGAGAAGCCCCACCCCCATGGTACATGCTGGGTCTGAGCTGGGGGACTGGGGTTGGCTCTATCGGACTGGGATCCCTGAGTTAGGGACACTTCCGCAGGTGCAGTTTGGATGTTCTGCATGATGATGGCCAAACTGGTGACCTAATGAAAAATTCAGTCTTTATAACTGACTTGGCCAAAATGCAAAGGTGTCCTGTGAATAAGGCCCAGGTGCTGTCATTTTAAGAGGCGAGGAGGACGATAATCAGGCCAGTGGGAACATGTGGACTATGTCACATCCATTTTCTTCTTTGTTCAAATCTATTATCCTATTAGACAAAAATAAAGCTAACAAAACAGATGCCTCAGAGAGGAGATTTTAGGGTCCCCAAACTGACCAACTCATCTACTGACTTGTGAATGGGAGTCACTATGTTCCTGAGATAATAACGAGCATTTACTGAATGGCAACGCTGCCCTAGACACCATTATGAGAGCTTCGTGTGGACTCATTCATTTACTCCTCGCAATAATCTTCCCAGCCGGATCATTTTGTTTGGCTTTGCAGTACATGGAAGCACAAAGAGGTTAAGCAACTTGCACAATTCACACAGCTGATAGGTAGGAGTTAGTATCAGAATCAGTCATTCTAACTATGTTGGCTGTATGAAGTAAGTATAGCATCCTGCCTTTCATTACCTCATTAAATCTAATTTAATATTATTTTCTTTAATCCTCATCCTAGTGCTCTGATTTAGGTATTATCAGTGGTGTTCTGGTTTTAACAACTGGTTTTCTTGGGAAGGGGGTTGCTGATCTGTAGTGTTTGTCAATTTTCCTGGGGTACATGTTTCCACTATGGTCAATTTCAAGCTACCAACGTGACGCTGAAAATCATTGACTTGGGAGAGAAGTGGTCTGTGGCTCTCCATCGTGTGAGGTTTCTACCACACAGTTACAATATACATAAATAACTTTGAGACACTGATTTATAAATAGCTTCATAGATAATAGTAAAATAATTAGAAAATTAACAGTAAAATAATTAGAAAATAGGAGTTTTGAGTATTTCTTGCCTTTATTTTTAATAAAATATCTTTAACCATAAGTGAGAAAGCAAGTTGTAAAATAATTCCTACAACTTGTTTTTGTTTTTGTACATATGTAAAAACTCCCCACCCCATATGTGAACATAAGTATGAGATCTGTCAAGAAAAAGTCCAGCCATTGTTATTATAATGAAAACGGTTTGTGCCACATCGATGTAACCTGGCAGCCAAGGAGAGTGGACTGGAATACACATGCATGAACAATGACAACTTCACTGTACTAGTCAGTGGGGCCAGTAAGCGCCATTGAATGAACATGTGTACTATGTGGCCATCACATTCAAAATGACTGAGTAAAGCAACAAAGCTGCATCAAATTTTGTGTTAAGCTTGAACATTGCTCTGCAGAAACTATTTGGATGATTCTGAAGGCCACAGGCTATGGGGAACTGGTGATTGGCAGCTTCATCACGACAACGCACCAGCTCATGCATCACGTCTCGTGCGGAGGTTTTTGGTGAAACATCAAATCACCCAGGCTTTTCAGCCCCCCTTACAGCCCAGATTTGGTGCCCTGCAACTTCTGACTTTTCTCAAAACTAAAATCACCTTTGAAAGGGAAGAGATTTCTAATTATCAGTGAGATTCAGGAAAATACAACAGGACAGCTGATGGCGATTGAGAGAACTGTGTGAGGTTCCAAGGTGCCTACTTTGAAGGAGACTGAGGTGTTATTATCCTGTGTACAGTATTTCTTGTTACTTGTGTCTTCTTCAGTAAATGTCTCTATTTTTCATATTGCATGGCTGGATACCTTCAGGACAGACCTCATATATTTGACTGGAAAAGAGTAAATGATTACACTGAGTTACTTCAGAGATGGGGATTGCCAGTGCCCAGTCAAATGACCTAGTCTTTATCATACCTTTTATTGTTTGGGTTTTTACAAAGTGTGCTTTTATGATAAAAATAACTTAAAAAGTGTTTTAAATGGAAAACTAGAATCTGGAGGTGAGAAGTGACTTTTCCATTAACTAATGATGTTAGAGGTCAAGATAATTACAGTAATTGTAGAGGTTGAAGAATATTCAATTTTTCATTTTGCAATAGCTTATTTATTGGTTTACTTGTTTACTGTCTGTTTCTCCCATAAGAATGGAAGCTCTGTGGCAGCTGACACCTAACTGCCTACAAGGTCATGGTCCCAGCCATCTCTCCCTTAAACCAACACAATAGCCTCCTCACCCTCCACTGCTTCTGCTCCTCCCCTCTCTATTAGTTTACTAGAGCTGCTGTAGCCAAAGACCACAAATTGGGTGATGTAAAATCATACACATTTATTGTCTCAGAGTCCTAGAGGCTAGACATCCAAGACTGAGGTGTTGGTAAGTTTATTTCTTCTGAGGCTGTGAGAGTCTGGTCTGTGTCCGCCCCCCAGTTCCCGGTGGTTTGCTGGCAAATGCTTGGAGTTCCCAGGTTGGCAACTGCAGCACTCTGGCTCTGCCTCTGTGGTCACACAAATCTCTCCCCTCCTACATCTGTGTCTCTTTTCTTCATGTGAAGTTACAGTTATTTTGCATCAAGGCCCACCCTTCTTCAGTATGACTACCCCAACTGATGACATCTGCAATGGCCCCATTTCCAAACAAGCTCACATTCTGAGGTACTGGGGTTAATTAAGACTGCAACATTTCTTTTTTTCTTTTTTCTGGTGGGGAGGACAAAATTCAACCCATAGGTGCTTCCTAAAGCCAATTCTTCATGGAGCTGCCAGAATGAACTTTTAAAAATACAAATTGGGCCCTAGCTGGTGTGACTCAGAGGACAGAGTGCCAGCCTGCGAACCAAAGGGTCGCCAGTTCGATTCCTGGTCAGATCACATGCCTGAGTTGCAGGCCAGGTCCCCCATAGGGGGCACTCGATTGGCGATCACATATTGACATTTCTTTCCCTCTCTTTCTCCTTCCCTTCCCCTATCTAAAAATAAATAAATAAATAAAGTGTTTTTAACATTTTTAAAAAATAAATAAAAATACAAATTGGTTCACTCTCCTGGCTTCCCATCACAGCAAGGATAAAATCAACCTAGGGTCACATGGCTTCCTTCATTTGGTGCCTGCCTCTCTCCATCTGCATCCCTCCTGCCCCTGCCTCATTCATCTGGGAAACCCCAGAGCATTCCATGCTCCTTTCCCCTCTGAGTCTTTGCCATTCCTCCTGTCTGGAATGTGCTCCCTCGAGCTGTGTGCCTGGTTCTCTTTCTCACTTCTTCCCAAACCGTGGCCACCCCCACCAAGAGGTCATCTGACCCCCACTCCTGTCTCCTATTTCTCAGTTTTCTTTATGAAGCACAGTACTATGTGGTAGTATATATTTTATTTGTTTAATATATTACACGTCTTCTCACTGGATTGTAAACTCCATGAGGGCAGGGAGGTTTTAAAATTTGAAGGGCTTGCATATATTTTTATTGACTTTTTAACTAAGTTAAAACTTTTGAATGAGCAATCATTTACATGGTTGAAAGTCAAAATGATATAAAAAGATATCTAGAGAAATTTCATTGCCATTCCTGCCTCCAGCTATCCAGTTTTCCTTACCCTGATAAGAAACTATTTGTATTAGTCTTCCAGTATTTATTTATGTGAATATAATACACATTTGTATATATGTACACATACAGTCTTATTTTCCCACTGACACCAAAAATATCATTATATACATAGACTGCACCTTGCATTTCTTCCTTAAAAATATTTCCTAGACATCACTGCATAACAGTTTATAAAGAAGCTCATCATCTTTTTTTTACAGCTGCATAGTATTCCCTTCCTGGGACATACTATAGTTGACTTAATAAGTTCCCTTATAAATACTTGTGGCTTCCATCTTTTGCTATTACAACAAAAGCAAGACAGGAATTTTTATGCTGAACCCCTCAGTCTTGAAGTCATTCTGCATGAAGCAGAATATCAATAAACAATGGTGGAAAGAATGAATTAACCAGTAGGTCACAAGATGGTAGCAGAGTAGGAGGATCTTTCTTGCATCTCCTCCCAGAACCAAACTGGAGATAAACTAAGGAAGGGAACAGCCACCTGAAATAAATAATCAAAGACTACCTGAAAAAGAGATTTTTAACCAAGGACAGCCAGAAACCAACTAGAGACCGGTAGGAAGGGTAGAGACGTGAAAGGGGATGGCCCAGTTCTCACAGCCTCAGGCTGAGGTTACAGCATGGCTACAGGAGCTTCCCCCTGAGGGGAGAGAAGTCTGGCCCCCGAACCAGGCTCTCAACCTGGAGTAGCACCAGTGCTGTGATCAGCCACCCACACAGCATCCAGTAGTAGTGAAAGGCATGGGATTTTTGTCTGCTGGGGAAAGAAAGAACCCACTGGAGACAAAGCCACTATTTTTCTTTCTTAAAGGGAACAAAACACAGGTTTTATGTTTGCAGCCACTCAGCCACTCACCTTGGGCTTCAAAGAAGGGACAATGGCATGGACTGCAGTCACACAAGGAGAGTCTGGAATGGGAGTCATTGGGGGAAAATGTGGGGGAGCAGCTGTGGGGATCTTTGTGCTGGGGTATACACCGATACCACAGCATCATCATTCTTGAGAAGAATAAGATCCTCCCAGGCGAAAAGCAATTACCCCACCCTGTGGAATCCTCCTTGTCCCATCTTGCTTCTTTTTTTTGTCTTGTTTTGATCATTTTTCTTTTCTTATTTCTTTGCTCCCATCCTGCATCACATGGACTAAGAGGTGTCAGACTGGCTTTAGGGCGCAGTCATTCCATACACTTTCCCATGAGCCAGACTGTACTTCTTCCTCATTGGAGAGCCATAGAAACACTCTCCTGATTTCCAGCAGACCCAAAATCTAGGCTCTGGGGGCCTCACCCACAGGACTACTAGGGGCTCCGCCCTGCCAGGTTCAGGGAAATAATCCTGGACAGATTCAGATGAGCGGCTTGGGGATGGGAGAACACACTCACCATCTTCACTGAAGTCTGAAATGTACCTCCCACAGGATATCCAGGAGTTCTACCCGTTGATTCTGCCAGAAACCCCCTCAGAAACAGTAGGGTCAGTAACTACTCTAAGACTGACAGCAGGCCAGCAGGCAAAGGCAAGAGGAAGCAGATCCTGCAGTGCCTTGGAACGTTTGCTGACAAACCTTTGGACCCAGTGCTGATAAAAGCCAGCTTTGCAGCACAGCTTAGACCATCCTGTGTGAAGCCAAGCCCAGAGGAAACAGCCACAAACTGTGGAGCACTTGTATCTTTCAACAGACTGCCAAGGGCTAGACGTGGAGACCACCTGACATTGGTTTACACCAGCCTCAGATAACATCAGAGCCTTATCCAAAGGGAGAACCCAGCAGGAAAGTACTGAACTCTGCTAAGATGAGTTCCACTTTGTTCCTTTTCATTATTTTTGTTATTTTTTCTTTTTCATAGCCTTTTTATTGTTTTTTATATATCGTTTATTTTTCCTCTATTTTTTGTTCTATTTTTTTCATATATGTTATTTTACTCTTACATTTGCTCATTCCATTTTTCCTTTCTTCTTTCCTTTCTTATTTTTGTTATTCTTTCTCTTTCTTTGTTCCTTTTTCCCATTTTCCACTTTCTGTTCATTACTGGTATTAGTTCTTTTCCTTTTCTCTTCTCATAACCACTCTTTCTTCCTTTGATCGTCTCTTATCCTTTTTTCTCTTTTCCTAGTATTCTATTTCTCTTCCCACCTTTATTACTCTTTGCTCTTTTGTCATTGATTTTGCTGTTGCTGTTGGAGATGGGGGTTTTGTGTTGTTTTTCTTTGTTCTGTCAGCACCTGTACAACAGCATACAAGACATGCTGGTGGTTGAGACTCTCAGTCAGCCAGCTGGAGGGGAGATTCCACCAACAAATTCATCAACAAAAATCAGGACCAATATATAACAGGAAAGCCCACATAACCCACACATAAGATATTCCTAGACCATCCAGCTCAGGAGATTAAGGAGACTACACCACTGGGTCCCACAGGACTCATGCCACATAAGGCCACCCTACAAAGACAGGGAGTCAAAGCAGATCTATCCAATATATAGAGACAAACAAAAAGAGATAGCTATAATGGGGAGTCAAAGAACAACCTCCAAATGAAAGAAAAGGAGGAAATTTTTTAAAAGAGTTAAATGAAATTGAGGCAAGCAAATTATCAGACAGAGTTCAAAGTAATGGTTATATTACTCAAGGAACTTAGTAAGAAGTGCATCAGCATGAAAAAAGACATAGAAACTATGAAAAAGAACTAGTTGGAAATGAAGAATACAATGTCTGATATGTAGAATATACTAGAAGGAATTAAAAGCAGACTAGATAAAGCAGAGGATAGAATCAGTGATTTGGAAGACAAGATGGGGGAAAAAACACCTAGTCAGGGCAAGAAAAAGAAAAATGATTTAAAAAGAATGAGGATGGTTTAAGGGAGCTTTGGGACAGCATGTTTGTAACAATACTCACATCATACGAATACCAGAAGGAGAAGAAAGGGAGCAAGGAATAGAAAACCTGTTTGAAGAAATAATAACAGAAAACTTCCCTAACCTGGTGAAGGAAAAAGTCACACAAGTTAAGGAAGCACAGAAAGTCCCAATCGAGATGAACCCAAAGAGGCCCCCATCAAGACACATCACAATTAAAATAGTAAAATTTAAAGAAAAAAAGCAAATCATAAAAACAGCCAGAGAGAAAGAGTTACCTACAAGGAAGCTCCAATAATTTGTCAGCTGAATTCTCAACAGAAACACTACAGGTCAGAAGGAACTGGCATGAATTATTCCAAGTAGTGAAAATCAAGGGCCAACAACCAAAATTACTGTATCTAGCAAGACTTTTATTTTAAATGGAAGGCAAAACAAAGAGCTTCCCAGAAAAAAAAAAGAAAAGCTAAGGTAGATTTTCACCAAACCAGCATTGCAAGAGATGCTAAAGGGACTATTTTAAAAAGAAGTCGAGAGAGAGAGAGAGGAACACAGGTTCAAGGGGAAAAAATGGCAATGAATAAGTACCTATCAATAATAACCTGAAATGTAAATGGATTAAATGCTCCAATCAAAAGACACAAGGTAGTTGAATGGATAAGAAAACATGACCCATATATTTGCAGTCTACAAGAGACCCACCTCGGAACAAGAAAGACTGACACAGGCTGAAAGGGAAGGGATGGAAAAAATATTTCATGCAAGTGGAGATTTAAAAAACAAGTTGTGGCAGCAGTACTTCTATCTGACAAAACAGGCTTCAAAACAAAGACCATAACAAGAGACAAAGAAGGTCACTACATATCACTGAAGGGATCAGTCAAACAAGCAGATATAACACTTGTACACATATGTTCACCCAATATAGGAGCACCTAGATATGCAAAGAAAATCTTGGAGGACCTTAAGGAAGAGATTGACAGCAATACAGTCATTGTAGGGGATTCTAACACCCCACTGTCACTGATGGAAAGATCTTCCAGACGAAAAAACAGCAAGAAAACCGCTACCTTAAATGACACATTGGATCGAATGGATTTAATTGACATTTATAGAATGTTTCATCCCAATGCAAAGAATACACATTCTTCTCAATTCCACATGAATCATTCTCAAAGACAGACCACATGGTAGGACACAAAATCAGTCTTAACAAATTCAAGAAAATTGAAATAATGTCAACCATTTCTCAGATCATAATGGCTTTAAACTAGAAATCAACCTCAATTTAAAAAAACCCTCAAAAACATTCAAATATATGGAGGCTAAATAATATGTTATCAATAATAAATTGGTTAACAATGAGATCAAGGAAGACATCAAAAAGTACCTGGAAACAAATGAAAATGAACACACAACAACTCAAAACCTACAGGACACAGCAAACGCAGTCCTGAGTAGAAAGTTTATAGTATTACAGGCCTACCTAAGAAGACAGAAAAATCTCAAATAAACAACCCAACCCTAAAACTAAGAGAACGAGAAAACCACAACAAACAAAGACCAGAGTGAGTAAAAGAAAAGAAATAATAAAGATCAGAGAAGAAATAAATGGCATAGAGACCAAAAAACAATTCAAAAGATCAATGAATCCAGGAGCTGATTCTTTGAAAAGGTAAACAAAATCGATGAACCTTTATCCACATTCATCAAGTAAAAAAGAGTGAGGGTCCAAATAAATAAAATCAGAAATGAAAGAGAAGTAGCAACGGATACCACAGAAATACAAAGGATTGTAAGAAAATACTATGAACAACTATATGCTGAGCAAGTGGACAACCTGGGAAAATGGATAAATTTCCAGAAACATACCATCTTCCAAAACTGAATCCGGAAGAAGACCTGAATACTGATATCAACTAGTGGGATCAAAGCAGTAAATCAAAAAAGCCCAGCAAACAAAAGTCCTGGACCAGATGGCTTCACAGGGTAAATTTTACCAATCATTCAAAGAAGAACTAACACCTGTCCTTCTCAACCTACGCCAAAAAAAATCAAGAAGAGGGAAGAGTCCAGACTCTTTTTATGAGGCCAATATTATCCTGATTACAAAGCCAGGTAAAGACACAACAAAGAAAGAAAATTACAGGCCAATATCCTTGATGAACATAGATGCTAAAACTCTAGACAAAATATTAGCAAACTGGGTCCAGCAACACATTAAAAAGATCATATACCACGTGAGATCAAGTGAGATTTATTTTGGGGATGCAAGGTTGGCACAATATTTGCAAATCAATAAATGTGATATATCACATATTTAAAATGAAAGACAAAAATCACCCGAGCATATCAACAGATGCAGAAAAAGCATTTGATAAAATCCAGCACCCATTTATATGATAAAAACACTCAGCAAAGTGGGAATAGAGGTAGCATGCCTCCACATAATAAATGCTATATATGAAAAACCTACTGCCAACATCATACTCAGTGGGGAAAAACTAAACGTGTTTCCCTTAGGATCAGGAACAAGACAGGGGTATCTACTTTCACCACTCCTATTCAACATAGTACTTGAAGTCCTAGCCACAGCACTCAGACAAGAAGAAAAAATACAAGATATTCAAATTGGAAAGGAGAAAGTAAAACATTCATTATTCACAGACAACATGATACTGTACACAGAAAACCCCATAGGCTCCATCCCCCAAAAAAATACTTGACTTAATAAATGAATTCAGTGAAGTAGTGGGATGCTAAGTCAATAGTTAGAAATTGATGGCATTTTATACATCAATATTAGAAAGAGAAACTAAGAAAAAAATTCCATTTACTATTGCAACAAAAAAAATAAAGTACCTAGGAATAAATTTAACCAAGGATGTAAAAGACTTGTACTCAGAAAACTATAGGACACTGGAGAAAGAAATTGACGAAGATACAAATAAGTGGAAGCACATCCTGTGTTCATGGATTGGTAGAATTAACATCATTAAAATGTCCACACTACCCAAAGCAATCTATAGGTTCAATGCAATTCCTATTAAAATACAAATGACATATTTCACAGATCTAAGCCAAATATTCCAAAAATTTATATGAAACAAACAAACAAAATGGCCCTGAAGAGCCTCAGCAATCCTGAGAAAGAAGAACAAAGTTGGAGGGATCACAATACTTGATATCAAACTATAATACAAGGCCACTGTAATCAAAACAGCCTGGTACTGGAATGAGAACAGACACATAGACAAACAGAACAGAGAGCCCAGAAATAAACCCACATCTTTATGGTCAATTAATATTTGACAAAGGAGGCAAGAGCCTACAATGGAGTAAAGACAGCCTCTTCAATAAATGGTGCTGGGAGAACGGGTTCATGAAAAAAAAATGAAACTAGACCACCAACTTACACCATATGCCAGAATAAACTGAAAATGGATAAAAGACTTAAATATAAGTACTGACACCATAAAAATCCTAGAGGAAAACATAGGCAGTAAAAGTTCAAATATCTCACATAGCAATATTTTTGCCAATATATCTCCTAGGGCA
>VMDR010020022.1:0-17871 GCA_007922815.1 Macrotus californicus
TTCTGTCCCTCCATCTTCTCTCTCTCTGCTTCTGAATCATATTTTGTTTTATTAATAAAAGAAATTATAATCAAATCATTCTACTTTAAATTCAGCTTTAGTGTGAAAAAGTAAAGCAGAGGACATGCTCAAGAAACAATAGAAGAGAAATAGATTGCACCTGGAGAAAAAAATCTCTAATTAGAAAAAATAATAACTGAGATTTACATGGGATAACATACAAAAACATGTTTCTTGCATGAGAACATGACATGACATCATTTTCTAAGAAACAAAGACTTCTTCTGAGAACCAACTATAAGCTTGCTCCTGGAGTTAAAGTTCAAGCAGGCAATCAGATTTGTAAACAAATATTTAAACTATACTGCCAATTTTTGCAATTACATAGACTAGAATGAAAAAGAAAATGTTGGTAATTTTTTCCTGGGCATGCCAATGGTAAATGGCATTTCTGGGGGGACTTGAGGTGCAGATCTGATTTTGGTGGTGACAGGAAAGAAAAGACACTTTAGTTAGAAGGAAGGTCACCAGCAAAGGCTTGATTGCATCTGGTCAATGATACACTAAATATACGTAACATCTGTTACGAAATTTATTACTCCTGCCTTTTAAAACTTGTATAAACAAATGTATTTTTCAAGGGTGTTTTAAATGTAGCCTTTTATGAATGGAAGAGAGCAAATAAATATCTCCTCTGTTGAAAAGAGGATACAGAGGTACTAAGTTATATGTCCTTGATGGAAAAAAAAGTTTCTGACCTAATCTTAGCTAAATAAAGAAGAATCGCTGAGGCCAGGGTGCTGTGCCAACTGCTCTTCATTTCTCTTTTCTGATTTTCCCCTTTTGCTTTGATACTCCTTCATCCAACAATCACCAAACTAATGAAATCGGTAGAATAAGGCCAACCCACCAAAATTCCAACTTCTCTTCTTCTCTGCCCACCCTGCATGTCCTCAGGCAGCTGGGCTCCTTTACCCTACAGATTCCTTGAACTGGAATCAATTTTACCTTTCCCAGGACTACACTGTAACAACATCAGATAAAGGTTTTTTTTGTTTTTTTTTTTTTCCTCAGCGCATCAGATATTTGCTTGCATATCCTTTAGGTTGAGGCCCAGGAGCTGCACTAGCCATGTCAGGGAGAGATGCTCACCTAGCTCGTGCTGTGATGTTGTAACCACAGGGACGACAGTAACATCAGCTGGCATAATTATCACGTGCCAGGCATTGGACTGAGCGTTTGGCATAGAATGCCTCATTCAGTCTTGCAACTACCCTATAAGGTAAAAGTAATTATCCCCGTTTTATAGATGAGGAATATCTCAGCCATGGTTACATGCTAGTAAGTGATGGGACTAGAATTCAAAAACACCAATTTGATGAGCTCTTATATGATGTGCTATGAGGCCAGAGAGCTTGTCCAGGACTGAGTTCTCTTTTTATTTCTTGGGTAGCTTACTGATGGTATATAATTTACATAAAATAAAATATCATTAAGGTCATTTCTGTCTTTAAGTTTGCATATAATTTTCCAGAATAAGGTGTCACAGACACATCATTTCTTGGCCTTTTGGCTAAGATCAAGTGTAGTATCTGTTCTTATCAGTTTAATATCTGATACGTCCTTTATCTGAGGACATTATATGAAGAGGATTTTTGGAGCTGGGAGATGGAATAGGAGCTTGCTTCACCCACTCTGCTCATCATCCCAGTGTTGCAGTGTACTGAGAATGGTGCAACCCCTTGGGGTACAAGAAGAATAGAGGTGTCATAGACATTACTGGTTATTAAGAATTAAGTCCATGCTTCATCCTCCACACCTCAAAATCAAGTTGGGTGTTTAATTCAATTTGTATTTCTTTAATGACAAGTAATCTTGAGCATCTTTCTTGTGGTTTTTTTTTTTTTCATTAACAATCTGTATAGCTTCTTCAGTGAAGTGTCTAATTAATGTTCTTTGAGTATCTGAGTGTTTGTTGTGTCTAAAATTGCAATATTCCAAAGCCAATATGTTTTTGTAGGTTTAAGCACTGAAAGATCTACTATAAACATCATGTCTCTGGTACGCAAGGCTTCACTGCTCTAATTCTCTCCCAGGCCAGGGGGACAGAACAGTCTGAGTGGAGTCCAGATTGTACACCAAGCATGCACCTGTTCTGTCCACTTCACCAGCCAGACACTGGCCCCGGAGAACATACAGCTAGCGGACCTTTGCTTTTTATGTATCTGCACCTATTCCTAACACCACTGAGGGCATTTTTCTTCACAAGAGCCCCTCTGAGGAATCTGAGTGCTCTGGGATTTGTCCTCACCATTCAACAAATGAGGACATCATTTAGGGAATTACTGAAAAACAGGATATATCTTGGTAGAAATTTTTAAAAAAGGAATAACCTGAGGATGCAAAACACCTAAGAGATAATAACACACTGATTCCTACAAACATACATTGGAAATTTATTCCCAGTAGGACAATTATGAGGTGATTTAACATTGAAATCACCCATGTTCTATAAAATAGAATAAAGTATTTGGATGGGCCCACACAATCTTCAGGTTGATGAATCCATTTTCAACCATAGACGATCAGAAGTTTTAGAGTTGGTAGAACTGTCTTATGGGAGTTTGACTTCACAGATGAGATCATTTCCAGAGAGACTAACTTGCTCTGTGGCCTTGGGCTCGTCTAATAATGCCTCGCTATATTTTTTTATTTGTTTGTTTGATTTCCCCCTGGACAGAACACTCTTTCAAACACATCTCCTGGGAAAAATGATCTGTTTATAAGACTGGCTCCTCCGCTGTGGGTGGACACATTTCTGAGGAGAGGAGGTATATTCCAGGATCATAGCTTATTCCATACTAGGTCTCGATTAAATATTTAAGTAGATGAGCAGAAGAAGTGCAATGATCAAGTTTCTTAACCACATCATTTCTTTGCTCCCCTAGACAATGCCAAGAATTAGAGACTGGTAGACTTACTGGGCTCATTGCTCTTCTCTTGAGCAGCACATACATTGTAAAAAAGGAATTCTAGATCTTGTCCGAGGAATGTTCACTAGGGTGTACAGCAAAAGGTTGCCTGCCCTGGAAAGGGAATGAGTTAGTGTCATCCCAGAGCAGTCCGGTCAATTAAGCACATTACATTACTGATGGAGCTCTTAACCTTGAGAGTTGATTAGAAAATATTATGTTTGGTGGTTAAATTAATGCAGAGGAAAGTTAAATGACCCAGGCTAAGACTAACAATGAGTATATTCTTCATTCATTTAATGAATATTTAATACAAGGCCACTATTTTCTGGATGCTGGGGATATATATATATATATATATATATATATATATATATACACACACACACACACACACACACACACACACACACACACACACACAAACTAGAGTCCCTGATTTATAAAAGGTTGTATCCTATTAAGGAGGACAGACTCATAAACTCTTAATTATAATAGAGAGTTATATTTTTATAATGTTAGGTTTTTCCAATCTTGTGGTATATGAAGGAGGAGGCAGTTTGTTTGAGAAGGATACAGTAGTCCCTCTTTATTTGTGGTCTTAAGTTTTGCAGTTTATTATTCAGAGTCAATCACAGTCTGGAAATGTGAAATGAGAGATTTAAGAAAGAAATAGTTCATAATTTTTACATTGCATGTCATTCTGAGTAGTATGATGAAATTTCACATCATATGGCTCCAGCCCACACAGGATATGAATTATCCCTTTCTCCAGTGTATCCACGCTATGAATGGTTTCCCACATGACAGTCACTTACTGGTCCTTCTTGGTTATTAGATCAACCACCATGGTATCCCAATGTTTGTGCTCAAGGACCTTATTTTACTTACTAATGGTCTCAAACACAATAGTGATGATGTTGGCTTGGATGTGCCAAAGAGAAGCTGTGAAGTGCTTCCTTTAAGTGAAAGTGTACATTTTTACACTCATGCTTAGTGACAGGATACATCATGAAAAATCCAGCATTAGGTGATTTTGTCATTGTGTACATATCATTGTGTGCATTTACACAAACCTAAGTGATATAGCCTACTACTGTAATTGTATGTGCTATACTTTTATATTATTGGCAGTGTGGTATGTTTATTTATACCAGCATCACCACAAATATGTGAGTAATTCATTGTGCAATGATGTTCTCAGCTATATCACTATGTGAAAGGAATTTTTTCATTATATCTTTTGGGAGCACTGTCATATATGTGGCCCATTGTTGACCAAAACATCATTATACCATACATGACCACATGGAAAAAAATCATAGTGTATACAGGGTACAACTGTGTTGGTGGTTTCAGGACTTCTGTATATATTTAGAGAATACACTCAAATAATGTTTTATTTGACCTTGGAGGATGTGCAGAATTTTACCAGTAAATAAGAAGCCTTTTTTCAGGATTAAACCATCAGATCTTTTTCAGTCACTTAAATTTCCTAAATTGTATGGTCCTCGGTAAACAAAAATGATGTGCTGAAATGCTCATTAAGCACCAACCCTGTGCCAAGGATGTAATAGGTAAAAACCAAGCAGTAATCGAAGTGCTATTCCTGTATCCATGGTCAAGTGTACGTTTCTGAAAGAGAGGTAGTCGTGGACAGAAAGGATTACTGTAAAGGGTCAATAGTGAAGAATTCAATAGCAATCATTTCAGGCTCTGTGGGCCCTACTGTGTCTCTGGAGACTACTCAACTCTGCCATTGTAGCATGAAAGAAGTTGTAGACAATCGGTAAATGAATGGATGTGACTGTTTTCCAATATAACATTATTTACAAAAACAAGCAGTAGACAAGATTTGAACCATTGTTGTGGTCCCATCCAGCAGGACCGTATGTTGTTGTGGAATGCTTGTCCTATATCCCCGGACAAGTGATGAACAAATTCTCGTGGACTAGAGAAATCCCATGGAGAAAAGGGATGTGTGGCTGATCTCTCAGAGGGAAAAAAGCCCCCACTCCTGCCTCAACAGGCTTTTATTGATATTCTAGGTACATTACATCCAGGATGGTTTTCATTAACTATGCATAGGTTCGCTTTGGGTGGATACTGTTTACAGATAACAAAGGAAAGAATGTTGCCAGTTACTTCAAAGAGAAAGGTCATTTACAAATGTAAAGGAGAGAAGGCTGAGCTGTTTACATTCATGCTTGGGAAGTCTAGCACAAGTCACAGTAAACTTCTGCTGTCTCCATCCCAGGTGAGAGAGTTTTTGCAAGAGCAAGTTTCAAAGTGGCCTAGGGACAATGCATGCCTGATTGCCCACGGGAGACCTATCCACGGATGTTCCCTTCATGCCAACACGCATCTGTCTGCTGTCAGAACCAGAGGTGAGCCACAGGTCACATCACACATGAATAGGTTACCCATAAACCATAGGATATAATTTGTCAGTTTTTAAAATAGAATTTAATGACTTCATGATAGAGGCAAGAATAAAGGAAAACTGGGTTATTAATTATCAGTAGTTTACAAAACAGATACCCAATGGATAAGTAGAACTGGTAACCTTTGCCAACCTGAATACAGAGGTAAACCAAGGCAAACTGAAATTACCAGAAGTTGTGTTTATTTGGCAATAGCATAGAAATTGTGGTTCTAGAAATGCATGCGGCAGCCAGTTACAGGCAAGTGGGCTTCATTTATGGGCCAGGATTTCAAGGAGGGGGATGTTCAGCCTGAGTCCAGATAGTATGTTCATTGGGGAGAGGTTCTTGGTGGATGTTCATTGGTCAGGAGGTAGGTCTTGGTCTTCTGTAAATCAAGGCATTCTGTAAATCTGTCTCTTGGTTCTTAAGTTCCATTCTTCTAAGTGTGTCTGGATGAGAGTCTCCATTTCATGTTCTCTGATTCCATTTTAAACTGAAATCCTTTCACAGCTTTATTAATAAAGACATTCTAGCGAATTCGTGGTATTATATTCACCCTTTTGATGAAAAGGTTCAAGAGTGTGTCAGTGTCAGAAACTGACCAAAGTGTTGGTACATGTGCAGTTTTTCTTGGGAACCATCTGTCAAGTTGGAAACAAAACTTTAAAAGTTAACATGCATAGAATTTTTTTGCTATGACTGTACACTTTGATCAATACATAATTTTTTTCCCTTTAGGCTTGATTATATGGAAAATATTGTTATCTCCGTTTTACAAAAGAAGAATTTCAGTCTCCAACTTGCTAAGTAGCTCACTTAGACACATCAGAGACAGACTTTGAACCTAGGCAATCTGCCTCTAGTCTCAGCCTTCAACCCACTGTAACTCACCAGCCCCATGCTAGAAAAACTTAATATATGCAGTCTTTGTATCACAAAAATTAAGACAAGTGCACATGTTTTAAGTGCAAATTGTTTGACACTCTTTGAATGTGCAGCAGTGAGGAATTGGGTAACTCGAGAATACTCCATCCAAACAAATTATAAAGTGGTGAGGTAGAGTTATAGGTGTAGACATGAAAAGATGACCATTGACAGGTTGAATAAAAAATCAGGTTGTATATCAATTTATATTGTATGTCATCATATGTGCATAAAATATTAATGCATCGATACATTGAAAAGATTTGAGAAATATGCAACAAATTCATAACATTGGTTGTCCATTGGGTGTGGGATTTGACTCCGTACATGTTTGCATACATTTAAGGAAATATGCCTGAATGATTGTTTTTTTTACTAGTTTAGGACAGTCCTGTTTAGAGGGATACAATTATGAATAAGCTCTTTGTTTCCCATTGTACATTATTTCCTTGGTCTCTGAACTGGTGTCGGGAATGATTTTTTTCTCTGTTAAATCACATTTCAACGGCCATTTGCTGCTTTGGGGCTACCTGGGAAAGCGATCACTATGTACTCTTGCTCACAGCCATTTTATTCCCCTCTGAAAGCTACTGCAGAGCAGTTTGAACATTATACTCTGTCTTCAGCAGCTCCGGTTTATGGTTTCATTCACTTCTGCTCAACATCATTTCCATCTTTCCCTGTGTTTCAGGGAGATATAGTAGAGGTGACAGAGTTGAAACGTCCCTGAACATTCTCTGGTTTGGAAACAGTGATTATTGCAAATGACATTGAGCAAATG
The DNA here is from genome assembly GCA_007922815.1 of Macrotus californicus. Taxonomy (NCBI): domain Eukaryota; kingdom Metazoa; phylum Chordata; class Mammalia; order Chiroptera; family Phyllostomidae; genus Macrotus; species Macrotus californicus. Next base: position 7,104 of record VMDR010020022.1, read on the forward strand.
GCATCTTTTTTAGTTTTCTAATTCTTGCAAATACTAGAAAATGTGCTTATTGAACTCAAAAAAAAGTTCCAGACAACTTAATGGTTCCTTTGACGATGCTAAAAATGAGGTATGGAAGCTGACTTTATCCAGGGTGTGACAGAATGACCGAGTAAGAATGCAATACATGCCAGCTACAGAGACCCCGTCTTGCCTCTCAATGAGTGTTTTTCTCCTTCATTTTTTTACTTTAATTGTTTTCAATTACAGTTTACATTTAATATCATTTTGTATTAGTTTCAGGTGTACAGCATAGTGGTTAGACAGTCATATACTGTACAAAGTGATCCCCCTGATATTTCCAGTACCAACTGGCACCATACATAGTTATTGCTGTATTATTATTTCTTAACTTTGGGGACATATTTGAAACAACTGGAAAGCTTTTAAAGAATTCAGGTGGTTCCATACCCAGAGAGCATAATTTTATTAGTCTGAGGTGGGCTCCAGACTAATAATGGAATGAATGGCTTGAAGGTTTCCCAGGTAATTGTAGTGTGTAGTTGAGATTGAGACCCACTGTTCAAACTCCTTTATTGTAAGGATTACCTTTTGGATGAGATTTTTTAGAGAAAAAAATGTCCAGCTTGCTAAGGGATCTGTCTCTCATCTTCAGCCCCAGAAACATCTCCGGAGGGGATGTTATCACCTGTTATCAGGATTTACCACCTCTGTCACTTTTGTTAGGCTTTAACAAAGCATTGAAGAAACTTTGCAAATGAGTAGATGTGTGCAGCACTTCTTTTTTTTAAGTTCATTTATCAGTCCAAGCCTTATTCCCCTCAAAACTGAAGGTCACAGAGTGACAGCTATCAGTGTACACAAAGTGGGGGGACTTCAGGGTCCTTGAACTGAAGTTCTTACTAATTATGGGCTATTTATCATTAAAAAGAATGCTTTGTGCTGCTCAGCGGCCATGTGCACTCTCTTATTTTTAGTTTTGCTTCAATTTCATCGCTTTTGTCAAAGTTTAGAATTGGAGTTACTGACACCTGTTATATTGTGCATTGGCTTCAGAGACATTACGGTGGTATTTTTCATGGAATGACAACTTTCCTGGCTTCTCTTGTGCTTTTCCCCTACCTTCCCTGCCCTGACAGCAAAATTAAAAAGCTAAGGTCAGAATAAGAAAGGAATATGTCTTATATTTTCTGTAATGCAAACATATAAATTATCCTTATGAAAAAGTTCCATTTTATTATTCTACCAATAATCAGAACATATTTCCTGGCTTTTGAAAGGAATGACACAAACACTGCTTTTTGGCACTGCAAATGTGAAAATACTTCTTGTTATTGTTAAACTACAATATATTAGTATAAGTCATTACCATAGTCGCTGAGCACTTTGACAAGCGCATGCTTTTAACACAAAACAACTCCAAGTCTCCAGCTTGAATTTTAATGTCTCTCTTTTATATCAAAACACAGAGCATTTTGATTGATTTTCATTTATGAGCCCTTTTTTGTTATCAGAGGTAATCTAGAGTTTATCAGCAAGGCCCACTCAATCTCTCTGCAATTCGTCTTTATGAGTAGGCACAAAGCTTGACAGTACACCACAGTCTCGTTCCAGAGAGTGGGAGGTCTCCGTGCCATTGTTACAGGTAGAGTCAGCAAGTTCATGAACGCAGCACATCCTCAGTAACCACTGGACTTGGTTTCTCAAGAACAGCTCCCAGACCAGCAGCACCAGCATCACCTGGGAACTTGTTAGAAATGCAAATTCTTGAGCCTCACCCCAGACATACTGAATCAAAACATCAGAGAATGGGACAGAGCAACTTTGGCTTTAACAGGTCCTCCAAGTGATTTCGCTCCTCTGTGAAGTTTGCACGCTGCTCTTCTGTACACTGTAAGCTCCCTGAAGGCAGGGGTCATATCTGCCCTATTACTTCTGTGTCCCTGGTGTGTAGTAGAGAGACAAAATTGATGAGTAAATGGAAGAATCTACTATGCTAGAGCAGGAAACCTGAAAACCTATTACCTGACAGATGAAAAATGCCTGCTAATACCTGAAAGATATATGATGGCAAGAAACGAGAATGAACTAGTTTGGGGCTCTCATGAGTGTTAGTCCTATAGGTACACCAAAGAATAGTGTAGGGTCTCCAATTTGTTGTCAAACGCTTTTATCTTGTGCGTATCTTGCCTTGAACTGTATCATTTAAAGAATGATTTTACAGATATTAATACCTAGACCAATGCTTAAGAACTAGTATTTGACCTGATATTAGACACTTCTCATGACTGGTGAGTTAACCTACTTTCTAATAACATAACTGACCATGTAGAGATGTATAAAGTTGATGACATTTAGCTGATTGATATAAACAATGGAAGTCTTAGGTTAACACTTTTCAAACCTTTTTAAAAAGCATAGTTGGAGTCTTTGTTTAAGTGAAATTTTACTCAGAAGCACTACACATCCAATAGTTAACATAAAGGCTTTGCTTAAAGCAAGGCGAGGATACTCAGTAGTCTCCTCCCCGCTTGGCTGATTGGAGACTTTGTGTGGTGGTGGGTGGCAGTCTGGGGCCTTTACAGCACGGGGAAAACACGTTCTGACCTGTGCAGTTTCAATCAACACTGGTGTAATGCTTTATATACCACAGAACAATTTCTGCTTTGAAATCCCTTTAACTCTTGTTGATGACACTGGTGTGCCTACTTTTAGAAATCATAGACATTTTCACTGAAACTTTCCCTCCTCTGACTTTCCCTGCCCAAATGATGAAAATACGTCTTTCTCTTTTCACCTATTTTTTCTGGTCCACAGCCTGTTTTATTCCTTAGCCAGTTCATCTGTGTCAAATAAAAAGTGAATCCTGACTTAGGTCTCTTTAGGCTTCATCGGAGAGGTTATTGTGAGGGAGGGGTGAGGACTGCTGAACTAGGGAGAGGAGGGCCATTGCCATAGGGAGAAAGCTCAGACCATGTGATGTGGAAGCATCTCCTAGTCAGGCGGGTGGTAAACATGGCTGTACAGAGCTAGGTGTGGGGAGGCGTGATCAACGAGATGGACAGGAGGAGGCGGCCTCTTCAGAGAGTAAATCAGGACATGTTTTCCCCTGAGTGGGCTTATTCTTGAGTGCTGTGGTTAACAAAAGCCCCGTGTGCTGGATCAGGCTGAAGGTAGGGCAGTGTTCAGGGACCTCCGCGAAGGAGAAAAACCTAGCCAAGGTGTAGTTAACAGATTTTGTTGCGATTCATCAGTAAAGACCAAACAGTTCAGCTAGTAATTTATGAGGCAAAAAAAAAAAAGGGAATTCGGAGAGTCTGTGTCTGATCTTGTTATAGGTTAACTTGGGGAAACACTTAATTCTTATAGTAGTCCTGGGGTGAGTGGCGGTTCTTTACAGCAAAGCGTTTCTCAGAACACAAAAGAGGTGGGAGGTGGGGTTTCTTAGCCACTGGTTTCCAGGATCACAGGGCTCAGATAAAATTTAACAATTTTTATATTTGTGTGTGTGTATGTGTGTGTATTCTTAATTATTCCTCATTGAGTGAAATAAGATTTTTTCCCAGTTTATTGATAAAGAGGTTGAAGATCAAAATGGTTAAAAGATGCTTGATATTACAATGCCAACATTCAAATTAGATATTTGTTTCTGAACGTGGTGTGGGTTTCACACTGCTGTCACATGATGGAAGATCGGGGAGAAGGCAAAGGGCCATCTTACAGATCCGGAGATTGGAATTGCACAGGTCAGAAAGCAGTTTCTTAGAGCACAGTAATTAAACTACCCTCCGTCCCGAGCTCACTACACAATCTCAGGCCAGTCACCCCAGAATAGGCTGCTACCAAGTTCCCCACTCTCTCCAAAGCACAGCAGCTTTGCTTTAACAGACAAATAGAGCTTCTTACTAAAAAGTTATCGAAAGAAAGGGATCCAAATGCTTAAAATCTTTTAAACAAGCATTAAACTAAAGCTTCATTCTGACCCAGAACATTTCCTGGATTGACTTGAGGATTCTGCTGGCTGGATTCCTAGATGATGGCAATTTAATGAACCTTATGGTGCTTGAATAACGTACTGATTACAACCTAGTTTTCTAGATCTACTTTAGTTTTCTCCGAAACTTATACTTTCTCACTTGCTTATTTTTCTCTAGTCTCCTTAAGATTATTATCATTTATGTGAATCTCCATCATTCTGTTTTGTTCATAGCCAATTATGTCACATAGCTCTCTCCCACCTGGGTCAGAAGGGTCTAGAGTATTATGTCACAGGGAACAAATGCCACATTTTGATTACAGATGCAAACAAGTGTACCATAGAAAGGCACAGCTTAATTGCTAAAATTTGCATTGCATGCAAGTACTTTGCTATAAATTACTTCTACCTCTGTGACCACTGTTCTGAGTGTTATTGTTAACTGAAAAGGTAGAGTTAATTCTAGCTATAAAAATCTTAGTTATGAAATTATTTTGTTTATTTTTAGAAATTGATTTTAAGTACAAGAACAGATAGGAAAGTAGCACTTTATACATGGATTTTAACATGTCTGCTTTTTAGGAAGAAAAATACAGCTGTTCCACACTCCTTTCTTAAAACAAAATAAACAAACAAACTGGTCCCAAAGAGCTTCTGAACATAATCACCAGTGGAGGGATTGATTGGTTTACATCTAACATGGCTTTTAGGGGAAAGTAAAGTGTTCTCAAGATTTAGAAGCACTCTCTAAAACTGTTCTTTGTTTTGTTTTAAAAGGAAGTTTAATTACAAAGAAAAGCTTCAGTGCTCCCTCGGGGACTAGTATTTTTATAATGAAAATAGTCTTTTCATGTTGTAATTCTTTTACAGATAAAGAATGCTTGTGTTTGAAGCCTATTGGAACTTACTGAAATGCACGTGTCCCCAGTGGGTTTTCCGAATATCTATTTAGGAGGGAAGATTGATACAGTCCTGAGAGCTGGCATCTGGCACAATTGGATATTTATAGATTAGGCTACACAGAGGTCTTTTTAAAATGACTTCTCGAGATTGCCTTATACATATTTTGTTTACAGGAATATCATGAATCTCACATATGATTTTCATGTCATGTTTAACTAACCTCTCTTCTAATATTCAGATCAGATTTTATAGAATGTTTCATTTTTATGTGATGTCAGTCCACCCTGCTTCCCTCACCCATCATCTGCTGCCACCTTACAGAAGAGGCCTGGGGACTTCACTGACTCTCACTGTTGTAACTCTACCACAGGTCACTCACAAATATTGGGTTGGCCATAAAGTTCCTTCATGTTTTTCTGTAAGATGGCTCTGGTAGCGCTTAGTTGTCTTTAATGTCATTCAAAACAATTTTGTTAGATTGTATTGTGACAGCTGTCATATCAGTGTGCATTTAAAAAAACTTATCAAAATTGGTGAGTTTTTGTGTAGTCATTTTAATATTGAAGATGGAAGAAAATAAGCAACATTTTTGGCATATTATGTTTTATTATTTCAAGAAAGGTAAAAATGCAACTGAAATGCAAAGAAAAGATTTGTGCAGTGTATGGAGAAGGTGCTGTGATGGATCGAATGTGTCAAAAGTGGTTTGCATGATTTCATGCTACAGATTTCTCATTGGACAATGCTCCACAGTCAGGTAGACCAATTGAAGTTGATAGTGATCAAATTGAGAAACTGAGACATTAATTGAGATCAATCAACATTATACCATGTGGGAGAGAGATGACATACTCAAAATATCCAAATCAACAAAGTTATTGGTGAAAATGAAAAATGTGTCTTTTACTTTATGTAAAAAAACATATGAACTTTTTGGCCAATGGTATACATTTTTTTCAGTGGTGTCCCATCACCATCATTGCCTGAACCAATTGCAGATCCTGGATCCAATCACCTCAAGACATTAAAACTTTCCTGGCCATTTGAAGATATGCCTCTGTTCAAAACAATTACTATAAGGGGCTGGAGAATTCACCACAGGCTAGTGCCCAATGTGTAGATTGCATTTCTCCAAATACAGACTTATGAGCTCCCTTGAGTTCTTGGGAATTATTTAATTTCTAATATTAGAAATGATTTGTGGAGTTCAACACGCAAAATATAAAAACATGAAAGAATGAATGAAATGTTGTCATTCCTAGAGCTTCGGTACAATGCTTTTATTTGATTAGCTATTTTGCTTCATACAGCCATCTTCCAGGGGGCAAGCTCAGGGCAACTGAGAGTAAAGAACAGCTTTTATTAGCCATGGCCCTTCTCACCTCCACCTGGGTCCAGAAACCAGAGGCAGCTCCTCCTACTTCTGATAACCATTCGGCATAATTTCTGCTCCAGATTGATGGTTACACTTATTTTTTTTAAAGTTCTTCCATTCCCCAGCATATGATATTTTACACTTTGGGTTGAAATGTTTGAAGGCTGACAGTTGGCAAACCAATGTGCTGGTGGATACCTAGTTTGTTTTATTCACGTCTCTTCCTCCACCTGTTTTCATGAGTAAGTGTTTATCTACACAGCTCCAGTTATACATTTCGGTTGTGGTTGGTTTAATCTCAAAGTGCCCATCCACTCACACTCTTTATGTCACTATTGATAGGGACATACTCTCTCCAGCCATTCTAGGACTCACGTGATCTCATTCTCTCCCCAGAATCTGTGAGGATGAACAGAAAATGCTTTATAAACAAATGCATTATTAGGAAGAAAACTGTTTTTATGCTGTGGCTGTTAAAAAAGATGACATATAATATAAAATATTACCATTTCCCCATAATACATGCTGTAAATGTGGTATGAGTCTTAAATAGAGATGCTGTCATTCTCCTCATCCACCCTGTTGTTTAAATATAGAAGTTGGTTAAAAAAGGAATTTTAATTTGTGATGGGCCCTCTAAAGAGCGTTTTAAAACTGTCAGTTGAAGTCAGATAATATATTTGGAGTGTGACACAAACTGAACCCAGCCAATGCCACACTCAAACTTAGAGCATTGGATCATGGCAGAGGCAGCTGATATCAAAGAAGCAACGTTTCCTGGGAGGCCATGGGTAAGTGCAAATTCTTAGACTCAGCAAGTGAGCTGAGCTGGTAGTTGGATTGTGGAGAAGAAAGAAGTATGCAAAATCAGAAACAGATTTTGGACCAAGGTTGCCTTGGTCCGAAAAGAAATGGGCTGATGTAGGGTGGAGTGAATCTGAAACCAGAAGTCTCCTGAACTCCAGGTCTATAGGGAACCTACCCATGTGTGATGTGATCTTGTGGCTCAGCTCTGGTTCTGAACGCAGACAGACGCTCGTGGCGTGCAGAGAACATCCGTGAATAGGTCTCCAGTGGGGAATCAGGCCTGCATTGTACCTAGGCCACTTTGAGACTTCCTTTGGCTAAAAACTCCCTCACCCTGAATTGAGGAAACAAGTGTTTACTGCATATCTTTAAAGTAACTTCCTAAAGTCTATGCTAGACCTCTCAAGTTTGGGTGTAACCAGTTCAACCTCTTTTCCCTTTACATTTGCAAATGACCTTTATCTTAAAGGGATTAGCAACATTCTTTCTTTTGTTATGGTAACCACCCACAATGAACCTGTGCATAGTTAATGAGAACCATCCTGGATGTAATGTACCTAGAGTGTCAATAAAAGCTGGTCCAGGTGGGGAGTCCAGGCCCTCTCTCTGAGAGAAAGTGACCATGCAGGCTGGCTCTCTCTCACACTCTCTGGCCTGCTCTGGGCCTCTCTCACACTCTCTCACCCCCCTCCGGCTCTCTCTCTTTCTCCCTCTCTGCCCCCCTCTCTCCCTCTCCCTCTCTCCCCCACTCTCCCTCTCCCTCTCTCTCTGTGGGAGAGTGGCCACGCCAGCCCTAGCACTCTCTCACTTAGAGAGTGGCTCGCATCCCTTTTTCTCCACCGGATTCCTTTAGTCTGTGTGAATTTATTTGTCACTTGTCCAGGGATATAGGACAAGCATTCCACAACAACACGCGGTCCTGCCAGACAGGACCACAACACAGGTCTAGTCTCAATAGATCTTCAAGTTAATTACACTTGTATCAGACTTTAAATTTGAACAACTGTTGTTAGAAAGATGTCATTAAAACATAGGGCTGAAAATGCCCTATGTAACACTTTTCAAGTATGCCTCCTGCCTTAGGATACAGTCCAGATTCTTGACATATCCTTTATCACACCTTTTAGAACTCCCATACTCCCTATCTTTCTGGCGAATTTCTGGCATTCTCCATCCTTTTTATTTATCTGTACAACAGGGACCAAGAATTTCTACCTCTGATCCTGTACACATATTGTTTCCTTTTCCTGGATCACTCTAGAACACCCCAAAGCCCCCACATAGGAGTATATTTCCAGTGCTTGGCACAGAAGCAAGGAAACCAGAAATCATATTATTTATTTGTTTACCCTTGTGAGTTTTCCCCTTTAGAGTCTAACTCCATAAAAGCAAAAGAGTTTGTGTTATTTCTCACTATATATGCACTTCCTAGGACACTACCTGGCACATAAGCAGGTACTTTATAAGTATTTGTTGAATAAGTGAATGCATAGGTTAATGGATTCATTGGTCAATTGATAAATGAATGAATCAATAGGTAGATGGATGGATGTGTGTTGTATAATCAATAAATGGCTAGATATATAGGTAGATAGATAGGTAAATAGAGATAGATACAGATATCAATTGAAGCCTTAAAATTGCAACTGATTCAAAGAGCATGCATTCATGAAATCAAATCTAATTGTCCTTGATATGTGGTTGATGTTTTAGCCAGAATGTTTTCTGACTTTTTATATAAAAATTGTTCTATTGCTAGAGCTTTAAGAGGTACTAAATGTGTGACAAATTAGAACTCTATTGATTTAATTCCATTGCAAGGCAAGACAACCATTCAGAAAGCAGTAAACTAGAGGAAGGCATATGTGCTAGCATTTTTATTGGGCATCTATTTTATGCCAGGCATTGCTTAAGGGATTTAATGAATCTAGCTTCTTGGTGTCATCATGAAACATGTGTTGTTATTCCACTTTTATGTAACATTTATGTATGTGTGACCTATATGGATCATTAGCATAGTAGCACTGGGATTGAATCCCAGAAAGTTCATCTGATGTAAAAACACTTCAAGTTCTTGATTTGTGTATATCAGACTAATTAAAGGAACAGCTAATTAACAACTACACTTGTTAATATATATTTTTTTATCTTACCATATACCATGGATATTCTCAAATGCCTCTCTCTCTCTCTCTTTCTCTTCTTTTTATCTCTCCCTCACTCTCATTTCTAAATTTCATCCTCTTTGTCTAGAACTTCTCTTTCTTATGGTTTTGCCCTCCCCTCTTTCTTAAACATAAAAGCTCAAAAGAAACTGCTATAGGTAAGATTTTGCAAGATTAGAGAGAATGTTCAGCAGACTTGAAGAAAGAAAAAAGCTATGTTTTTTCCTCACACAGAGAGGAAGAAACTTGTTTAAGTCAATGAGCCATGACGTATGAATGCAGTTAGGGGTATATATGCATGTGTTGGCAGAACTGTTTTCCATGATGTTTCTCAATGAGTTATTGATTTATTGATTTTTATAATGAGATCATTTTATCCCCATCTCATCAGCTTTCAAATGAGAGTTGTGCATTACTGAGAGGACTGGACTGGGGTGCTCATGGTGGTTTTTTGTTGTTGTTGTTGTTATTGCTTGGACTAGATAATCTTCCTTTTTATTCAACTGTTATGGGTTGAATTTGGTAGCCCCCCAAATATATGCTGAAGTCTTAATCCTCATTTCCTTAGACTGTTATCTTATTTTGGAATGGGGTCATTGCAGAAATAGCTAGTTTGGATGAGATTATACTGGAGTAGGGTAAGGGCTTAATTCAATGACTAGTGACCTTATCTGGGGAAGCAGGAAAGGATCCACCCTTAGAGACATCAAAGCATACGCCTGCCAACACCTTGCCTTTGGACTTCTAGCCTCCAGAATTATGACACAATAACTGTTTGTTGTTTTAAAACAGTCAGTTTTTGGTGCTTTGTTACAGCAGCCCTAGAAAATGAATATACTGCATTTTAAGACCAATTACTTTGGGGCATTATTGACAGTTCTAGCAGGAGATTCTAAAGTAGACTCTAAGATGAATACATTCAAGAGGACTGTAAATATTTCTCAAGAAAATCAAGGAACTTGTAGCTAATTTGAAGGTGCTATTGATGCTGGTTCCTCATCTGCTTCCTTCCTGCCTAACTGTTCTATACACTCTTTGGAGACCACTCCCCAACCCCTATCCCAACCTCCCACCTCCAGTGGTTAGTTGTGAGCCTGCAGGAGAAGAGGGAGCCCAGAGGGGAAAATATATCAGCCAAGTGTTATTAAGAAGGCCTTAATCTTGGAAACCTTCACCTTCTTTGTCCCAGGTCATATCTAAGAAGTGAAAAGTCTTTGCTCTCATTCGAGTTCAGTCCTCTTTCTTATCTCCCAGGAGCTCTGTGATTAAATAGAAGATATCTAAAATTATTTTAGGCTGTCACCTACCTAAAGGGAAAAGATAGTATTGTTGTCTTCTGAGGAAGTACATTAAAAATTGAGATCTTAATCATGTACTTAGCTTTTCTCAGTTGATCTAATCTTTGGATTAGAAGTTGAAAGTTAGGCACCTTTTACTTTGAAAATAAATCATCCACATTCTTGTTTGTATTTCAGGATCTAGTGCTGTGATTTGCACTATGTTTCTACCCACATTGTCTTTTTTGGTATTTCCTAATAGCTA
>VMDR010020023.1:0-17874 GCA_007922815.1 Macrotus californicus
AATCCCTATTAATATTCCAATGGCATTTTTTTAGAGAAATAGAAAAAATATCCTAAAATTTGTTTTGCGAAACACCCTGAATAGCTAAAGCAATCCTGAGAAAGAACAAGGCTGGAGGCATCACAATTCCCAATTTCAAACTATATTACAAAGCTATTATAATCAAAACAGTACAGCACTGGCATAAAAACACACATATGAACCAATGGAACAGAGAGACCAGAAATAAACCCACACATTTATGGTCAATTAATTTATGACAAAGGAGCCAAGAATACACAATGGGGAAACAATGTCTCTTCAATAAATAGTGTTGGGAAAATTAGCCACATGCAAAAGAAAAACTGAAACTAGACCTCTATCTTACACTATACACAAAAATTTACTCAAAATGGATTAAAGACTTGAATGTAAACCCTGGAAGCACAAAAGTCCTAGGCAGTAAGCTCCTTGACATCAGTCTTGGTGATGATTTTTGATGTTTGACACCAAAATCAAAGGTAACCAGAGCAAAAATAAAGAAAAACAGCTACATCAAACTTCTACACAGCAAAGGAAATCATCAACTAAAACGAAAGGGCAACCTACCAAGTGGGAGAAAATATTTGCAAATCATATATCTGACAAGGAGTTAGCATCCAAAATACAAGGTAGGGCAAAAGTAGGTTTACAAAAGCTCTTTGTATGGAAAATAATACAATAATTTATAAATAATAACTGAATAACTATTTCACATACCCACAACTGTAAACCTACTTTTGCCCCACCCTATATGTAAAGTACTCATGCAACTCAGTAGTAAAAAGAAAAAAATTTCAATTTAAAAATGGGCAAGAGGATCTCATTAGACATTTTTCCAAAGAAGACCCACAGTGACCAACAGTATACTGAAAGATGTTCAGTATCACTAATCTTCAGGAAAATGCAAATCAAAACCACCATGAGATACCACCTCACACCTGTGAATGGCTATCACTGAGAAGACGAGACAACAAATGTTGGCAAGCAGGGTGTCCACGCCACATGCAGCTCAACACAAATTGTAAATACACTTAAACCCTTTTTTTGCTCATCATTTTTCATTAGTGTTTGTGTATTTAATGTGTGGCCCAAAACAACTCTTCTTCCAGTGTGACCCAGAGATGCCAAAGTTTGGACACCCTTGTTAGAGAAAAGGAACCCTGTACACTGTTGGTGGGAATGCAAATTGGTACAGCCACTGTGGAAAACAGTATGGAGGTTTCTCAAAATATTAAAAATAGAACCATCATATGATTTGGCAATTACACTTCTGAGCATTTAGTATTTATCTGAAGAAAACAAAACACTAATTAAAGTTATATGCACCCCTATGTTCACTGCAGCATTATTTGCAGCAGATAGGGAAACAACCTAAGTGTTCATCAATGGATGAATGAACAAAGAAAGTATTTACACACACACAGGAGTGTTATTCAGCCATAAAAAGAAGGAAATCTTGCCATTTGCAACAACATAAGTGGAATTTGAGGGCATTATGCTGTGTGAAATAAGTCAGATAGAGAAAGTCACTGTATGATCTCACTTATATATGGAGTCTGAAGACACAAAGCAAAATAACAACAACAAAACTAAACGTATGGACACAGAGAACTGATTGTTGCCAGAGGTGAGGGGTGAGAAGTGGGCAGCAGATGAAATGGGTGAAGGTGGTCAAGAGGTACAAACCTCCAGAATAAAATAAATGAGTAATGGGGGTGTACTGTCACAGTATGGTGACTGTAGTTAATAATACTGCGCTGTGTATTTGGCAGTTGCTGAGAGAATAAATCTTAAAAATTGTCATGACAAGAAAAAATGTTTAACTTGGTCTGGTGGTGGATGTTAACCAGACTTACTATGATCATTTCTCAATATGTACACATGCTGAGTCACTAGGTTGGGTGCTTGAAACTAATACAATGCATGTCAATTATATTTCGTAAGAAATTAGAATTTCTTTAACCTAAGTTTAAAAGCAAAAAAGTGGTAAATGTGTGTTTTCAATTAACATGGCAGGCCAAGACCAACTTTACTCTAAAAAAAATAAAATGAAAAGACGATCTTGTTCTGACATGGACTGTCAGTAAAATCTTCACTCAGAGCCCGAGAGCCTTCGGCCACAGCCCAATTTCTGCAGCAGCCACACACAGTCGGATGGATGTTCCCTTTCATGGTGGCAGGTGGGGGTAGAAGGTGTGCACTTCTCCCTGAAAGACAGTCTTGCCACCTTCATATTAAAACTAAGGAAGAATGATTAACCTGTCAAAATCCTGACTGAAGTGCCTTTGTTTATTTTTTTAAATAAAAAAGGCAAAAGAAAAGTCATAATGAGATTTTGCCTAGGTTTGGAGACATTTCAGCCTGGGCAATAAATGAATTTTTTCTTAGCCCTCAACATATGCTGGGAAAAAATAATACAAAGAGCTGCCCCACTCATTTGCTAGGGCAGTCCCTATGAAATTCCCTCTGTGATTAGTCTTGGTCATTGCATGACCCATGAGCCCTCAGTCCATTGAGACGTCCCGCCTTTAGGAAGAAACTGGAAACAGCACATATGATCCTTGCATATGGTTTTAGCTTTACCTTCACTAAGGAGCTGGAGAAACCCTTGTCAGCAGAGCACACCTTCCTAGGGACCCCGCCAGCCTACAGGCTCAAGCATGTGACCTGTCGTGGCCAATGGGACCTTTGTGAAAGAAAGTGTGATAGGGACGTGGTGCTTCCAAGAAAAATGCTCCTCTCTGATGAAAGGAACATAACCTGTATCAGTTTATGTTTCTAGGAAGGAACATATAGTGAACTCAACTTGGTTAATTTGGGGAAAGTCCAATAAAGGGCATTACAATGTGTGGAAATAATACAGAAAACCATTAGGGAGAAGGCAGAACCCCAGAGTTGGTAATAAGCTTTTATCCACCCCAGGCAAGTATGACAAAAAGGCCCAGAAACTCCCAGAAAAGCCATTCCACATCCCTACCTATTGACCCCTGAAGCAATCCTGAACCACCAACTTCCAGACTTGTTATTTTCAGAGAAAAACAAGCCCCATTACCTAAAGCCAAAACACTGTCGATAAAAAACTCCATTGACCAGTCTGTCTTCCATTCACTGAAATTATCTCCTCAATGATATTACAAGAATTAAAATTATAGTCTAAGTGAGAGAAAGGAGGCAACCCCAAATCCAAAAGATCTTAAGAGAGACCCCCATAGACCAAAGGGCACAAAACTCAAAAGACAGAAAGAGAAATGGGTAATATCCAACCTCACCAATAAAATCTTAAATGATAATTTGCATTTCTCAAATCTTCAAATACATATCACTCAGAGATAATGAGGTTCCAGTCTCACAAGCTCCTGGTAGATGTTCAAATTGGTAGAATTTCTAAAAATAACATGAACAATATGTATTGATTTCTTTGTAACTAGGCCCTTATTCCTTTCTCCCTCCAAGCATTACTGTCTCTGAAATATATAAGTTGTGAGCTCATTGTTAACCAAATAATTATTTTTTAATACGGTGTAATTAGTCCTTTCAATACCACATATTTCTAGCTCCTTTAATAGAGAATTCAACCCTAGCGTTTCATATTTTCTAAAAACATAATGGAATGAAGCAGTGCCTTGCACTCTCTCAGCCCGATGGTCATGTCTTTAATGAGCACGCCTGTTTGCACCAAGACCTAACGAAGGCACCATTGCCCATTAAGGGGCATCAGCTGTTAAATCCTAGAAATGGACAGTGGATACACAGCCTCTGTAGTACCAGTCTCATAAACTCAGCCCATAAAATTGCTCTAATCTCACATAAAACATCGTTACAGCAAATTATTCCTGTCTGATCCTAAATTATTTCCAATGGGACATCAACCCTTCAGTAATAAATTTTATTAGCTTAAAAATTAATAACGTTGATTTTGATAGATTTTTAAAGGCTTACACATCTACAGTAATTATTTTAAGGAAGACAGAGACTTCTGAGTTCATCTATATGCCCCAATATTGATTTAAAAGGATGCTGAGGGAATAGGGTTCTCTGGGTAATTGAATTTTACTGGTTGTTTTACTCCAATAAATGATTGTTACTTATAACTGTCAGGCTCTGATCAGCAAAAGATGAGAGAGATCGGACTGAACACTAACTTCAAGACATAGTGTAGCAATAAAGTTTTAAAATAAATCTGATATCAACTTTCTCTTTAATGCTACACTTAGGATCGTAAATATACAGCACATCTCAAAATTAAGGTTATAGTTTCCAGTTACTTTGCCTGGATAGTAAAGGAAGATACTATAGACACAAGAGTGAAAGACTGAGTAGCTGGACAGGCTCAATGGGAACACCAGTAATTCTCCTGCAAGAAAGCAAAAGCAATTTGACCAACAAACAAGAGAGTGGTCAATCCTTTCCCTTCTGCTACCTCACTTGACAATAGCCTCACCATTGACAGAGCCTTCCAGTGGGTCTCTGCTTTAGCTAAAAAGACTATGAAAAGAAAAACTCATGGAAAAAGTGCAAACTGCCACCCGGAGAGCCCAAAAGATATGGGCCTCACATCTGATATGGAAGCTAAAAGCCCAGTGGGGAGCGCTCCCTTCCCATGAGGACCAAGACGGCATAAAAAGCAGTGAGGTTCTATAAAGACACAGCCATGCAGACACCAGGAGAACAGGAGCCGCAGGAGGAAGACCTGAAGGCTGTCTGCCCTTTGGCTCAGTCTGCATGTGCCCTTAAGGGACTGACTTCGGGTCCTGCACTGCTCAGGGTTGAGCTCTGAACCTGAGGCCCTCAGTCGCCTCTCCACTCAGATTCTCCCTGATAACTCTGCTCAGAAAGGTCCCTAGGCTGACTCTCATGGCCGCTGACGTCTAGCTCCGGCTTCAACCAGCGATTACAGCAGCTACATGAACTCCTGGTGCCTCATGCTAACCACATCCCACACAGATGCCCTCCCTGCAGCCACCCTGACCTCCATCCCAACAGGATGCCCCAGCTTCCAGCAGGGCTTCAAAGTCTTCTCACAACTTTAAGTATCTCAAAGGTAAAGAACCACCCCTAAAAAATAAGTGTCAGACTGCCTGGAATGGACTACGAATAGAGTTTCTTACCAGGTGGCAATATTTTAAAGAAATTGTGTTAAAAATTTGCAAATTTTTCTTTGAGTTGCAAAGTATTTATCACGAGGTCCTCCAAAGCACAAATTTAGAAAGTTTCCATTGTCAAATATGCATTATTTGTAAATAACACTGCATATGAGAGTTGTATTGAATCTTCCAAAGGACACCTTGGTTGGACCCAGGAAAACGGAGCAAGTCAGTGGAAACACGGCTGACGAGGGGCCTGAAGAGTTCTCAGATTTAACACACACTTAAGAGTAAATTATTGGTTTGTGGGCCTCTGAGCAGTTGGTACTTAATTTAATGAGCTGTGAACTTATGCTAAAGTGACTTCTTATCCCAGAAGAGAACTGTTGGACTGGGGAGGGAGGGAGACCAAACATCTGAGGCTGAGCAGGAGGCTCAGTGCACTAGAGTGAGGGGGAAATAAAATAATAAGTACAAATCACTTAAAAAGTAAAGCTCTAACATTTCCTAATGTGAGAAATTGATTTTAGTCAAAATTTTTATTTCCCTGGATTAGGAGAGATTCGTATCAGAACTTTCAAAGCACTTTTAAAAACAAATGGACTTTGCAATACTGAAACTGTAACAGGCATTGTTGTTAAGCATGTTACTGCATTTGACCCTCCCAACAATGCTAGAATCAGTGGTAGGAACAGTGTCTATCGACCTCACCACGGCATCCAGGGCCCAGCCCAGTGCCTGACACCTGGAAGGTCCTCAAAATATATCTGTTCAATGAATGACTATCTAAAATGTCCCTTCTATCTTTTTTCTGCTCCACTCCACGGTGGAAGTCCAGCCCTCCTCACCTCGCCACTAATGGCTTTCCCAGATTCCAGGCTCCCTTCACTCTAATGCAGTCCGCACTGGTTAAATGCCAATGTACCTTTAATAAAACACCACCAGGACCCTCCCGGGCTTTGGCTTATCACACACCAGGTCTTAACCCCTCTTTATGGTTTTCAAGTCCTTGAATAATCCCAACCGGGTGCAATGCGATTTTCCCCTCTGCCTCCAGCTTCAGCCAGTTTCTCACTGTCCCAAGATTCCCACGGGCAACCCCTCACCTTCTTTATATCGAAAGTCCACTTGTTCTTAAAAGTCAAATTCGAAACACACTTCTCCATGAGATCCTCATCTCTCACACGTCAATATCACACTTCCAGTCCCACTCTAGATTTAACTGTCCTCTTATAATTTCATTTACGTTCATTCTGTATTCCCCATAACAGGCTGACTAGAGCCGAGAACTAGGAAAAGGTATTAACGATTAGTGAACACAACTTAGTGTCAGACATGATATAACATACAAAATACCTGGGTGAACAGTAAGCTCTGTTAAAACTTCCACTGCATTGACTGGCTGACATTTTCTTACGCACTGACTTTAAAAATTACATATAGTCTTACTCCACGAAGTAGCCTTAAGAAAATAAAATCCAAAAAAAAAGGAGTAATTAAAAAATCAAAATGCTCACGAGTCAGAGGAAGAGCTAACAGCTTCACTCTCCCTCCGCTACTGAATCAGTCATTTGAGTCGCTGAAAACAGAAAACGTAACTGCTTGCCCTGGGCCCTGTCCACTCTGTGAGGGGGGCTGAAAAAGCCACAGCAAGCAACCTGTGAAGGCTGAGGAATGACAGGTGGACTGTGGCTCCAGACTAGATAAATCATAAACCCAGTTTCGAGGTTTGAAAACAGCACCTGTCACCACAGCCACTGTAGACACAACCCATCAGCGCTGGAAGCAGCTCGGCCCATTACCCTAATGTTCGAACGCCTGTATCAAACACACATTTAACACTGCCCAGGGGCTGCAGAAGCCCTTCCTCGTCCTTTCCTCAGTTAAGAACTAAAAGTTCCTGGGTGGGAGGAATCTCTTTTTCAGTCAAGCTTGTCTCATTAATTTTGAAGAATTTTTTTCAATGTTATTCCGGCATGCACTGGCCCCACCAGAAAGAACAGAATCGAGCAATAGCAAATATACATCAAGAGTAGATGCTGTATTCTCAGCTCAAAAGTTGTGATTTATGGGGAAGAATAAAATCTACTAATATTATAAAAATTACAGATGTTTCTCAATACTTGGGTTCTTATTGGTTCTAACTCCTTTTTCAGCCTGCAATCAGAATCTAATAAAATCTAACACAAGAAATGCAGCCAAGTTGACCCACGTAGTGTCAGTGAATCTTCTTCCGTGGAGCAAAGATTGGTCAAATGAGAGCTGAACTCCTGGGCAAATGCATGCAGTGACACTCAAATACACCAGCCAACCTAAGCCACCTTTGCTCATCATTTTTGGCTGAACATGCTTAGAAAACTAACAGCCTGGCATGTCTAATAAGCCATGGATTCCACTTAGAAAGCAGAATTTAGTAAACATGGGAAGAAACAGTGCATTTTCTTGTTGCCTTGCTACCCTAACCTCAGGCAGAAAGCAGAAGAATATCTAAGCATTTGAGGACAAAGGTGGAAACATCTACCAGCACCGAAGTACGCCTGTCTTCTGCTCTGTGCTGAGAACCAGAGCAGTCTTGGCTGGGAATGTGGCCTTGGCCGATCCAGCATGACCCAGCAAGCCTGAAAAAAAAACGTGGAAGACCCAGCAAACCATAGCAATTTAGCACAAAAAATCACCGCCCTTTCCCTGGGGGGAAAATATCCCTGTGTTGTTGTCAACTTTTCAGTGACACTAAAAGGGAAGCATTTTCAAACACAAATCAATTTATCATGAAACTTTAAAAAAAATAACTTCTTGAGTAAAGCAAGGTACATCTTGTTGAATAGGCACACCCGTTCTCAGGAGCCCTTATTTTCATACATTAAGAAAATGTTGTTTCAGGACATAAATACTCCTCATCTTTTAAAAACAGTATTTAAAAGGAAGAGTGGTTTCCTAGAGAGCAATTAGTCATATAGTATTTACTCTGAAACACAGCTGACACACAACTGAAATTTAAATGTCACATCTCTTATCTTTCTCCCTCTAGGTGCACACACAGAGCTCAGCCTTTTCAGGTAGAAGGAAAACGCAGGGATTTTCAACCTGAAAATGTAGAAGAGGTCCAAGTTTTCTCACCACCATTCACAGAAGAAATTGACCTGAGGAAATTGATGTGCTGCCACCCTGGAGTCTGGTTTCCTTTGTGATCTTGCTCTTTGGGAGTCAACGTCATGCCTGTGTCAATACTGATGTTCCCATGAGATTGTCATAGCCTGCTCTCCCAGGTGCCTGTCATGGCTCTCAGGCAGTCTATGCGGGACAGTGCTTCAAGGTCTGTGGGACAAAGAGTCTAGAAAATAATGATTTATTAAGGTTCCCATGATACTTAAAAACAGGCTCTTCAGAGTCTTACAAAGCCTACATCATAATAAATTTAATGTCCTCATCATTAAAATTAACAGAAGAACTGCAATCTTCATTTTTTTACTCATAACACGCTCCTACAAGGAATTTTAATGAGTAAATCCTGCCAGGTTCCCAAATCTAAGCTTCATTTTTGAAATATATCTTCATCAAGTGATCAAGATTATCTTAATTGAACTCACTTTTTTATACTTGAGCAGGCAATCTGACTGGTATGCCACCAGAAATACAAAGGGATTTATTTCCAGCTATGACCTTCAATAATTTAAAAAGCTGTACATAAAGTTTGACACCCAAAGGGAGAGGAAAAGAGGGAAGGAGGAAGCTGGTAGTATTTTCCAAACTTATCTCAGTCCAACCCAATAAGTCAGCTTTCCACCAGCACAAGCAAATAATAAAAAGCTTTTTAAGGAAAACTGTAATTCGTCTCACTGTTTAGAACTGTTTAAGAGCATTCTAAGTCATCACTTCACTTTTTTTTTAAATCTCCCATAAGGCTCAGCACTATATGGCTACATAAAAATAGCAACAGCTCATTTTATTTGGTATCTCTCATGTTATCGTGCGTTAGGCACTCTTCTAAGCACTGACATGCATTAATTTATTCAAACCTCATAGCAATCTATGAATCTATAGTATTATTATCCTCATTCCACTGACGACGAAACTGAGGCATAGAGTTAAATAACCTGCCAAAGGTCACCAGTTAGTAAATGATAGAGCTGCAAGATAATTATTAACATTCCATAGCACTTTAAAAATTTGCAAGAGTTTTTTTCAGCCATTATCTTCTTTCAACTTCACCACACATAAGCATCAATTTAATTTTACAAATGGAAGACCAAGGCTCTGAAGCACCTTTTCCAAGCTAGTAAATGAAGGAGCTAGAACAGGACTCAGATTTTTTGCATCTATATTCTCCCCTTCTCCCACTACAGAAGCCGCCTTTCTTATTGCAGACTCAATAAAGTATTTTCATTAAGCAAATACTCATTTCTCAAAGCATAATTCTAGTTCCAGATGGTAACAATTTTACTGAATTCACCCTCTGACCCCTGGCATCAAGTACAATGCCTGGCACCCAGCAGACGACAGGACTCAGTGTCCCCCTGACCCTCATCTCCTCCAGCAAACTCATCCTTTTGTCTGCCTTCCTGCTACCTTGCCATCCTAAACCACCTTCAGAGCTTCAGCCCATCCTCACAAGTCATCACTGCAGCGAAGCCAAAGTCTACATAAATTCACAATCTCTCTTCCACAATCAAAAGTCCCAGAAAAATATGAAAATGGAAAGCTTTATCTTAAATTTGATGCCAAACTTATATGATGACTACAGCATTCCACCTTCAAGGTGGCCCCAGTGATACCTGCCTCCCAATATTCACACCTTCACATAGTCCCCTTCATACCAAGCTTGGTTGGTGTGACCAACAAAACACTGCAGCAGTAAGAGCATGTTATAAAAACCAAGGCCTCCATCTTCGGTTTTCTCTCTCTCTAAAGCAGGGGTGTCAAACTCATTTTCCCCGGGGGCCACATCAGCCTCAAGGTTGCCTTCAAAGGGCCGAATGTAACTTCAACTCCTTAACAGTTAAGGAGAAGCTACATTTATACAGTCCTAAAATTATTTCAGCTCTTTGAAGGCAACGGTGAGGCTGATGTGACCCCCGGTAAAAATGAGTTTGACACCCCTGCACTAAAATCACTTGCTTTGGAGGGAAGCCAGCTGCCAGGTTGAAAGGATACTCAGGAGCCATGAAGAAACCCATGCGGTGAGGAACTGAGGCCTGCTGACAGAGAGGTGAGTGAGCTTGGAAGCAGGTCCACTGTCCCCAGATGACTGTCACCGTGGGTGCTGCTCAAGTGCAACCTCATGAGAGACCCTGAACCAGAATCATCCAGTTAAGCTGCTCCTGATGCCAGACCCACAGAATCTGTAGGTGATAAAAATGTTTGTTCCTTTAAGCTGCTAAGTTTTGGATATAACCTATAACACAGGAATAAGTAACTAATAATGGGGAAAATTTTGTTATAAACTGGCATAAGGCTACTTAGAGTATCTATCCCTACTTACTATGGACATACAATTGACGAACTGCATAAATATCAATGTGCTTGTTTTACAAAGTACCACCCAGTCCTGGCCAGAGATGTTGTCTAACGAATAGCATATACGCCATATCACCTTGCTGAAATCTGAAAAAATTTGAATCTTGAAATACACCTGGCCCCAAGGGTTTCAGATAAGACATTGTGAACCTGTATTCAATTTTCCTAAAACACTTTCCTGATTAACCCCACCTTGGCATACAAGAAACAGGATTTCTTTATAAGAATTTTTGTACCTCTTAGACTCTCCACAACACAACCCAATATTTGATTATAAATTGTCTTTTATTGTTTTCTAAGTAAATCTTTCCAATCTTTCTACCTAAACGCTGAACTTTTTATGGGCAAGAATCCTCCCTCCATTTCCTCTTCCCCACCAGACACCTGGATGCTACCGCCTACACAACCAGCTCTAAATAAATTACTATAGAAGTGAGTCCGCATATCCATACCTACAATTACCAGCATACACACTGGTCCAGACCCCCACAAACCCTCACCCTCAAAACCTATTTATCACCAAATAATTGGCCTAGAACATGATGTAAAAACAGTGCCTGTGCCTGTCTAAAAGAAAAAGAAGCTGGTTCTCTGAGGAATTTTGGAAACTTGCACATCCTCCAGGTGCCCTTGTAAACAGTAGCTCAAGCATGAAACAATCATTATCAGAGGAAAAGATCTATTAGCTTCCTGATTATTGGCCCATCTGAACCTTTCAAGGAAAGAGCAATTTTACCTTTCTGCTTTCCTCCCACACCCTCCCTCTGGCAATAAGAAGGGTCACTAATCAGTTTTTAATTTTCTTTCCTGAAGAGAGATTTAGAATGGAGCTGTAAAAATCCAGGGTAGAGGCTTTACAAAATAAAGACACAGGAAAAACTGAGTGATATGGGCTTTGAAGCTAAATAAATTATTCTAGATCTTTTAGATCAATAAGCATTAAAGAAAAAAAAAGCCAAAACATTAAAATGCAATGCAATAAGCACTGTTCTGAAAACAAGTTCCACGTAAGCAAACTCTTTTTTCAACTGGAGGAGGTGGGGGGAGACTCCTTTGAACAAAAGGATCTCTCCCTCATACAATCTACCCAGAAAGAGTTCCACAAATCCAAATGCCAAGACCGCAGAAGGTGATCAGGCCAGATCATAGGCCTATGGAGACTTAATTTAAGAGCAGCAAAGGGGAGGGAACAAGGACAGGCTGGGACTATGAGAGGAGATGAGACTGGCAGTAAACCTAAATGATTTTTAATAAGTTCTGACCTTTCCCTCTACAATCAGCTCTCAGCCCTCCCTCCATGGCATGCTACAAAGAAACAGAGGGTGGGTAAGCACTGAGAAAATGACCAGATGGGAAACCAGGAGACAGGGTTCTAGGACCATGTGCTAGGCTCCGGCAAATCTCCACCCCTCACTGGGTCCCTGTTCCCTCACAGGTGGGATGGGAGAATTAGATGATTCGGGTGCCAGGTCTAACTTTCTATTTTAAGTCAAATCCAGTCTGTCGTAATTTCTCTCATCTCTCCCACATTCTCCTCCTGGTATCTGCTGCATTTTCAGGCAGCATCACGGGACTGAATTAACTAAGGGCATGTGATCACACACAGGTCTGCTGCAGAGAACCAGACAGCTGAAGTATTGGGCAGAAGAATGAGAGGTTGGCAGAAAAGAGCAATGACAAGTAGAAACGAGCTTGTGTGAAGATTCTGTCAGGCTGGGGCATTATCTATATTATAGATGGTTGAAATTTTCTTCACAGTGAAATTTTCTTCACTGTAGCCTGAATATCTACTGGGATTTTTCAAGTGATTGAGTACTACAGACTTTTAAAATGTACAATCCTGACACAACTGAAAAGCTTATATTATGCCAGTTTCAATACCACTAAGACTTGCTACAATTTCTCTCAGTCACAGGGAATGTTAGTTCAACTCTAAGAAGCCATATTTGTCCCCTAGGCTTTAACCTGCAATCCTTCTAGGATTCCTGGAAGTTCATGGTTGAGAGGAAGTCACAAGGGCGGGGGAGGGTGTCTGTGCTGGGAACTGGTCTTCTAACCATGGAAGTCATTTCCCGAGGAGGAAAACACTCCACAGGCCAAATCTCCAGCAATTTCTTGGTATGTTTCGAGGAAATAGACGAAAACTACACAGATGAAAATTAAATAATAACTTTTCTAACATGCTACATATTCATCTATGAAAACTGTCAAAGAAAGTTATTCATAAAACATGCAAACACACTTTTTCCAGCCCTCCACCAAGTAACTTACAGAAAGAACCTGCCCTTTACACAATGTAAATAGCAACATGCAAAACTCGTATAGAAAAGTTTTTGGAAACCTATATATTCAACCAAGCTTTCAAGTTACAAGAGCACCAGCACGACTAAAACAACCCTACCAGACCTTCTTCAAAATTGACAAATATTTCCTGAGCACCTCGCAGGTTCTTGAGGATGTAACAGTGGATAAAATGGACAATGTTTTGCTGCCCTCCAGGAAGTTTACAGGAAATTTTTCTCAAAACATTAAATGTCAAATTTGTTTAAACTGGGAGTGCTTTCTCTGCTAGTTACACACACCCACCGCACCGAGGAACTAGTAAAAATAAACCAGCTGCTGAAAGACAGGCAAGCACATCAATGGAAGAGAACTGAGGGTCCAGAAATTAATCTTCACGTGTACTGTCAACTGATACTTAATAAGCATGCCAAGACAATTTGGTGGGGAAAAAACGGTCTTTCCAACAAAGGAGCTGAGACAACTCGGGAGCCACGTGAACAAGAATGAAGAATGCCTCACAGACCCACATGTGGGAGCCAACACCGTGGAAGTCTTGGAGGAAAAAAGGAGCACAAGGCCCTGATCTCCGCGAATAACAAACCATCACAACCCCACTTCTAATTACTGCACAGGTCCCTCAGTGAGCCAGTCTCACTCTGGACAGGGGTGGGTAGCTAAATACCCCAAATAGGAATTTAAAAAAATTTGTTAGCAAATAATAAACCATCCATAATAGCTACTGTTTATTGGGCACCTTTTATTCTATATGCCTAAAATTCTTTCCTCAAGTTATTACAATCATCCTATGAGGCAGGTATCATGACCCTCAACTTATAAATGAAGAAAGGGAGGCTAGTTCCGAGAAGAGTCCTTCGACCAATCACAAGACCAATAACTTCATAGCAGAGCAGGATTTAGACACAGGGCAGGGATAGTGAGACAGGAGAGACTGGGGGTGATCCCACAGCGCTCCAGTGAGGAGGCCTGTTCAGGGGTGAAGCAGGAGGGCCTGGCCTACACTGGGAGCGGGGAGGATGGTGGAGAAAAACCAAGTGTGACAAGGGCCAGTTAAGGCAGCAGAGGCACTCAGTCTGCTTCTCAAACTCAGCTCTGAACCAAGGGGGCCTGAAGGGCTCTTAAACACGCCGACAGTCTCCGTGGGCTAGCTCGGGCACTAACCCTCACTCGTGCCCCTGTATGGGAAACTGTCTCCTAAACAAGGTACTTTCTAACCAACTTCTGGGACACCGTCCTCACTAAGTTAGGAACTCTCGGCATAAGAATTGCACCTTCTCCTGTGCTCAGGACATGCAGTTTCTAAACAATCTCCTGCTGTGTCTGGACTCCTCCTAGGTCTCGGTCCGCTAATTCCTGCCCTGCCATCTGACCTCTCGGTGATTGTCCGTGGAGGCCAGCACTCAGCACCTCCTGGTTTTCCTTGCCACTGTCACTCTTATTCTAACTTCCCTGTGGCATGTCAATATCCTTGAAAACAAACTGCTCACATGGTTCGGAAGCCACTGCCTCCCAAGCCATTTCACAGCTTCAGTGATTATTAGGAGAGCCTCTGGAGAAGCCATCTCAGCCTCTGGGGAATTTCTTGGCAAGAATGTGTAGTTACAGAGGAATGGATTATTAACAATGGGCAGCATTAAGGAAGAGTGGTTGTTTCACTAAAACAACAAAACAGGAAATACATACAAGGCTCAGAAGGCACAGGAATGCAATCCACATTTTTGAGAATGGCACAGACTCTCCAAAGTGTACTTACAGGCTTTTTTGTACCACAAACTAAACAGGCTGCTTCCCGACCTTAGCACACCTAGTCTATTCCTAAACAAGCAAAAACAGATGCCTGGATGATCCGAATATAGGAGACTTAGAAACAATCTGATGAAGCAGAAGCAAATGGCAGGTACACTCATGGTAGCCCAAAGTAGGCCGACCAGGAATGTTACTTATGGGCTTTACTTGTAGTGAAAATATCAGAGACACAGCTCGGCCAAAGCAATCCATCTGAGAACGCTAAAGGGGCATGGCAAATCTGATATCTGACCTGTGATGTTCATAACAGGCCTGCGGAAAAGACACTGTGCGTTGGAATAAGAAACTTAACACTTGTCATAAAAATCCAATATTTAATTTATTGACACTTTTTTCCATGAAGCCTTAGAGTAGTGTCAGATGAGGTTTATGTAGCTTCAAGAATAAAATGGATGATACAGCAATATTAAAAATTATTACTGTATAACTTTTAATTACTGATTGTGTAAACCCACACTGCAAAACCAACTCACTTTCTCAGATGGTTCACAGAAGAGAGAACAAGGAAGAAAAGCAACTAAAGTGTGAGACTGTTATCCATTCCTGAAATAGGCCCTTTTTCCAAAAGACTCAATTTTTATGGGGAAAGATGTATTTTCTAAAAAAAAAAAAAAAAAAAGACAGAGAGAGAGAAAGAAAGACCTAGTAACCCCTACAGCACAAAACGGGTGTGGCTTGTGCTTTCTGAAATAGCACCTAGTCAGTTTTTCAATGTGCTACTTGCATTCAGCCCATGGCACCATCTCATTTTTTACCCATTATCAATATAAAAATTAGAGTATCTTGGCAACAGACTTTTCACAGTGAAATTCACTTTATCCTGGGAACTTTTCTAGTAAAAATAAAATGTCAAAAAAACCCTCATTATCCAGAAGATTTTCAATATGGCCTATTCCAACTGTAACACTCCATTCATTCCTCTATTCAAATGATAGTTAAGAAGCATCTATTACAGGAGGTATGCATCTCTGGCTACTGTGGATCACAGAGAGGGGCTCACAGGCTGCTGGACAAGACAGATGTGTCCAGAAATAATGCTTGCAGTGTGCTCAGTA
Source organism: Macrotus californicus (assembly GCA_007922815.1). NCBI lineage: Eukaryota > Metazoa > Chordata > Mammalia > Chiroptera > Phyllostomidae > Macrotus > Macrotus californicus. The sequence goes on from VMDR010020023.1 coordinate 15,782, forward strand.
CTATGACAGAACGTGCGTGATGTGCTGACAAGTGCTTAACTCTGCCTCGTGGAGCTGGGCTGAAGGCTTTCTAGCAGATAGGACACTTGATTCAAGTGTCAAAAGGATGAGTTCAGATGAGTGTTTGCTATGGAAGGCAAAAAGGTACAACACTCGGTGAGAATCCCATGTATCAAGGCACAGGAGAGTCTGGTATGTCTGGGAGACTGAGCAGTTCTTCTGCATGTCCACAGAACAGGTCGTTGCACAGGCAGGGCTAGATCAAGTAGGGTGCTAACCCAAACAGTGAAGTGTGGACTTTATCTGTAGAAGAAATGAGTCACTAAAAGAAGGAAAAGATAAGACTTCCAGTCAAGATGGAGGCGTAAGTAGACACACTTCACCTCCTTGCACAACCATAGGAAGGATCGCAACTAACCGCAAAACAAAAAACACCCAGAACTGCCAGTAAATCAAATTGTATGGAAGTTTAACAACCAAGGATTTAAAAAAGCTATATCCATCCGGGTGGGTAGGAGGGACAGAGCCAGGGAGCCAGGGCACAGAGGGCATGGTATGGCGGCAGCAAGGCGGTGGCAGCTGGTAGAACGGGTGGTCCCACATTCACATGTGGTAGATAAAAATCAGAAAGGATACCTGGGGAGTGAGCAATCCCAGCCCCAGGCCAGACTGTGCAGCCCAGGATTCCAGCACTGGAAAATAAATCCTCCTAACTTCCGGCAGTAAAAAACCAGTGTGGGTTGGGGCAGCAGAAGAAACTGCTGGTCTCTCAGGAGAGTCCCTTTAAAAGGGCCCATCAGGTCCTAGAATGTTCGTAAACCCACCTACTCCGGGAACCACCATCAGGGCAACAGCTGCAAGGGTGCCAGTCAAACATGGGAAGTGGTTGAAGTGACTGGAAGCGGGGCAAGTGCCGAGCAAGCCTCCAGCAGCCAGGCAGCAGCATTGTCCCCTCTCCGACCCCTCCCCCACATACAGAGCCACAAAGTGGTAAAGCCGGGTTGCTGGGCCCTGGTGAATACCTAAGGCTCCACCTCATACAACTTAACAGGTATGCTAAGATAGGGAATGAAAGCAGCTCTACCTAACACACAGAAACAAACACAGGGAGGCTGCCAAATAGAGATGACAAAGAAATATGGCCCAAATGAGAGAACAGAACAAAACCCGAAAAAAAGAACTAAATGAAACAGAGATAGCCAACCTATCAGAGGCAGAGTTCAAAACACTGCTGATCAGGAGGCTCAGAGAACTCACTGAGTACAACAAAATCATAAGGGAAGAAACGAAAGTTATACTAAGTGAAATAAAGAAAAATCTACAGGGAATTAACAGTGAAGGAGTTCAAGTCAATGATTTAGAACATAAGGAAGAAATAAACAGCCAAGCAGCACAGAATGAAGAAATAAGAATTAAAAAAAAAATGATAGTATAAGACGACTCTGGGACATCTCCAAAAGTGCCAACATCCAAATCATAGGAATGCCAGAAGGAGAAGAGGAAGAGCAAGAAATTGAAAACTTATCTGAAAAAAATAATGAAAGAAATATTCCCTAATTTGGTGAAGGAAATAGATATACAAGTCCAGGAAGCACAAAGAGTTCCAAACAAGTTGGTTCCCAGACAAGATAAAGCTAAAGGAGTTCATCATCGCTATTCCCTTATAATATGAAATGTTAAACGGACTTATTTAAGAAAAGGAAGAAGATCAAAAACTATGAACATTAAAGTGACAACAAACTCACAACTATCAACACTGAATCTAAAACACAAAAACAAACTAAGCAAACAACTAGAACAGGAACAGAATCATTGATATGGAGATCATTTGGAGAGATATCAGAGGGGAGAGGAAAGGATGAGCCCAGGGGAAAAGGTACAGGGATTAAGAAGCATAATTGGTAGATACAAAATAGGCAGGGGAAGGTTGAGTATATAAAGAAGCCAAAGAATTTATATGCATGACCCATGGACATTAACTAAGCAACAGGGATTGCTAGAGAGAAGTGAGGTACTGGGTAGAATGGGGCAAAGGGGGGAAATTGGGACAACTGTAATAGCATAATCAACAAAATGTAGTAAAAAAAAAAAAA
>VMDR010020024.1:0-17872 GCA_007922815.1 Macrotus californicus
ATGCTGCCTGTGCATATTTAGAAAAGGTACAAAGAAAATATGACAGTTTCTTAATGGAGTATAACTCTAGAACTTCATGGTCATAAATTCACTCAAATGACCTGGAGACCTATTTTTTGATGAGTAGAGTTTTTGCAAATTATCCAGTAAGCAAGCCATCCCACAAGGTAAAAGGATAATATATCATGAAAAGTATTTAGGTCATTAATTTTGATATGTGAAGTTTGATTTTAATTATTTATATAATTTCATAGTACAGTAGTATCTTGTGGTATTTTTATAAAGAACAATGAAGGTGTCTAAATATAAGTTCCCCCCTGAGACTTTTGGTGTTAATTTTTACAGAAATACTCAGTGAAACATCAAATTTAAGGATACATGAAATTCAGATCAGTGAGGCTCTGATAAAGTCGTGGTTCAGGGTAGAAAATGAAGCCATCAGCAGTAACTTCTATCTTTGATCATCTGAGCGTGGCTTCTCCAGGCCATAAGCTAGCCTTTGGGGGTGGGGGTGAAATCCTTGGCTTTCCTACCATGTGCAAGGACGAGAATAGGTATGTCAAAGGCAAAGGGAGAGCAGGTGAGGTAAAGTCTGTCACTGATGGGAGCATGATTGCCAACACACATTTTCAAAGCAGCTCTTCTGAGGCAGGGATTGCACCCATCTCCAGGAATATCAAGGTGAACAAAGCACAGTTCTTACTCTCCAGGAGCCTAGTCTCATGTGGAGGCAAGCATATGTATTAGGGGAAATTACATCCTGATCTCTAATATACAAACACACAAAGTGCAATGGCTTAACGTGTGGTTTTCAACCTTTTCCATCTCCTGGCACACGTGAACTAATTACTAAAATTCTGCACACCATAAAATATATAATATTCTTGTTGGTCTGACAAAAATAGGTATAATTTTGATTCATTCAAACTGGATGGCTATTGTTGTGTTGGCTGTTGTCATTTGTTTAACATTTGACAATCTAAGGGAAAAGAGGTCAATGCCCCTGACTAAATAGTTATTGCATGTTTAAAAAATTCTTGCAGCACATTGGTTAAAAATCGCTGGCTTAACAAAATATAAGTTTACTTCTTAATGGTGAGTAGCCTTCTGTGTTGTCATTGGAGTCTCAGGCTTCTGCCACTGTGGGCTTGTTTTCTCCTAGAACTGTGGGGTCCTCTGCTAGACTCTTATATCTAATCAGAGGAGAAAGTGTGGAAGTTTGTATGAGAGGAGTTTGTGGGTCAGAGTGACATGCATCACTTCTGCCCACATTCCATTGGCCAGAACCTTGTCATAAGGTCATACCTTATTGCCAGGGAAGCTAGGGAATATGGACCAGCTTTGTGCCTAGGAGACAACAGAAATGCACTCTAGTGAACACATTTGGTGTTTCCCGTAGCATAGGAAAAGGGATTGCAATCAGGGCATAGTTACTATAACAAATATAGAGTACAATGCACAGTGGGGGCCGAAGGAAGGAGGGGTCGACCCCAGCTGGAGTAAGCTGACACAGAGCAGGAATCTCATTAATGGCAAACATCAAGCTGTGATTGCAATTATGGGTTCAATAAATCCATATAGAATAAAAAGAACTAAAAGTATTTCTAAATTATGTTAAATGAAACCTCAGTTACTTCATAATACAGAACCTAGTGGTTTTTTTAATTGAGATAGTTGTTGATTCATATGCTGTTGTAAGAAATAATACAGACTCATCTCTTGTATGCTTCAGCTGGTTTCGCCTAATGGCAATATTTTGAAATAGCTATAATAGAATATCACAACCAGGATATTGACATTGATAGAGTCACACAACCTACCAAAATTATTCACAATTGATTCCCCAATATTACTTGTACTTATTTGTGTGTATGTGTGTATTTATTTCTACCCGTTTTAATCCCATGCGTAGGTTCATGTATCCACCGCCATAGTCAAGATCCATCATCACAAGACTCCTTTATACCTCCCGTGTGCTCCCTCCTCTATCTCTAACCTTTAGCAACCACTATCCTTAACTAGTTCTAAAGTTTCGTCATTTAAAAAATGTTATACAAATAGAATCAAGCAGTATGTAACCTTTGGGGATTGGCTATTTTTTTTTTATTCAGCAGAATTTTCTTCAGAGTCATCTAAATCACGCTTATCAATAGTTTCTTCTTTTTATTGCTGAGCACTGTTCAATGGTTGGGATGTACCAGTCTGTTTAAGCCCCGGCCAGTGGAAGGACCTCTGGGCTCATTCCAGTTTGGGGTTATTATCTAAAGCTGCAATGAACATTCTTATGCAGCTTTTTTTTTGTAAGAATATAAATTTTCATTTCTCTGAGATAAATGCCCAAGAATGTAATTTGCTAGGTTGTATGGAGTAGTTTTTTGTATGTTTGGTTGTATGTAGTTTTTTAATTTTATTAAAAAATTGCTTAATTTCAGAATAACTGTACTATTTTACATTTTCACCAGCAATGTATGAGAGGTGTAATTTCTCTGCATGCTAGCCAGCATCTCATGTAGTCATTATTTTTTGTTTTAGTTATTCTGATAGTTGTAGTTTTAATTTGCGTTCCCTGATGGCTAATCATGTCGGACAGCTCCACCTTTGCTCATTTGCCATCTGTGAATAACTATAGTGTTTTTGATTTGAGATGGATTTTAGGTATTTTATAGCTCTTATAAATAACTTCTCTTTGTTTTAGCTTTTTTTTTTATTCTGGAAAATTCCTATTGATTTTCCTACACTCCATCAATGCTCCATTTTCTTTGAAGTCCTCTTCAACGCCCAAGTCTGAGTTAATTAAACATTTTTCTGGCTTCTAAAGACAGAACGAATCTCTGTATTCTCTGAATTCTAGTTTATCTCTCCTTCTATTGTAGCAGTTAGCAAAGTGTGTTTCTGTTAAGATACTTAACTATCTATGCTTCCCACGAAATTGTGCCCTGAGAGAATGGTGTGTGTGTGTGGGTGTGTGTGTGTGAATATATATATTCATTCTCTGGAACCTAGTATGATGTCTGGTGCATTTAAATGCTTAATTAACATTTATAGTGAGTTTGGGTATTTTATTATATTTTGCCTCTTTCCCAAAAGGATTTGAACATCTAGTTTTTGATAGACATTGCACTGGGCACCTTCATAAGTTCTATGTCATTTAGATCACAACCAGCCTGAGGAATATGCATCTTCATCTCTATTGTACAGAGAGTAAAGCAGACACTCAGAGAAGTAAGTAATTTAAAAATTATGATTCCAGTAAGGGGCTGAGCTGAGACTTGACTGTGGATCTTCTCATTGCTGTGTTACAGTTGCCCAGAGAGAGCACAAATGAGTTGTATTCTTTCCCTTCTCACCCACTGATTACTACAGAATTCATCCTTGTACCTACTGACCGTACGTGCCTCCCTGGCCCATGTCCAGCTCAGAACGGGCAATGAACATTGCTGCACTCCCATTCCATGTCCTGCTCTGTCCTGAACACCTGTTTCCCCACCAGCTCCAAGGCTTAACATTTCTATTAACCTAATTTAACAAGGGCTGATTCCCCATGGCTCTCCATCTTTCTAGTGACCCTTGTGCCCTTGACTTTTCCCTTCATAATTCACCTCCATTTTCCTGCAGTCTTCTAGTTTATGCTACCCATTTCTCAAAGTACTTAGATTCTAACCAATTGAACATTTTTGAGGTCCTGTAGTATAAAAATTGATACAGTAGGCTGCATGAGGAATATAAAGATGGAAAGATCTTTGTTCTTTTTATAAATGACTGAAATATATTTTCATATACTTAAGCAAAGAAGAAATAATTGGCTAATCTAATTGAAAATCTAGAGGTAGGACTAGCTACAGGGCTGGCTGGATCTGGGTGCTCAGCCAATGTTATCAGGAATTTCCCTATCTCTCTGCTCTTTGCTCTTCTGTTTCTCTCTGGGTTGGCTTTATGCTTAGCCAGCTCTTTGGTTGCATTAATTTTCCATCATGGGGAAATCATCCCAGAAAAAAAAAAGAACACCTATTTCCTAACAGCTCCAGCAAAATCTCTTGGTTGGATTTTGCTGGCCTGATTTTATTCTCCTCTCTGAACAATTACTGTGGCCAGGAAGATGGAACATTCTAATTGATCAAGCCTCGTCTAACCACACCTGCACCCAAGGGAGAACCTCATTGAGTGACTTAGATTGAGAGAGGGAATGATTCCCTCAAAGTAAAGAGATACAGAGACACAGAGCAGATCAAAGTAGTAGTTATGCCCAATGAAAAGAACATAACATTAGTCCACGCAAAAAAAAAAAACAACAAAAAAAACATATGAACAAAGGCCATGGTACTGGTAATTGAGAAAATAATCTGGCCTTCATTTGGGAGGTGAGTACTACTATGCTGTCAATTTTATAGATGTGGAAACTGAAGCTTAAATAGGATAAATAATTTGCCTGTAGTAAATCATTTATGGCTATGTGACTCCAAAGCCTGGGCTCCTAACCACTAGGAAGCCTGAGGAAGGGGAATGTGGAGGAAAACCAACTTCCCAGTATGTTTATCCCAGCTGCCTAAATGAGAAGGGTATGAAGAGGAAATTATGGGCTGCCTCTGTCTCCCAATTCTATTCCCTACAAGACTGAGGGAAGATGGAAAAATGTTCAGATAGGCCTTATTCTAAACTGGGTTCCTCAGCCATGAACCCTTTGATGTACTAGGCTAGATATTTCTTTGTTGTGGGAGGCTGTCCTGTGTATTGTAGGACATTTAGCAATATTCTAAGCCTCTGCCTGCCACATGCTTATGACATCTTCCTCCTGTTGTGACAACCATAAAATTTTCCAGAATTGCCAGATATGCTCTGGGCACCTGCTAGCCCCCCTTGGTAGGGGCCTGGCTAGTTACCCTAAGGCTGGGCTCTCCTCTGTCCTAACGGAGCCTTGACTCCACTGTGAGATTCCAGTGTTTTAGACTTGCTTACTGTCTCCTACAGGTAACTCCCAAAACACCTCCCTTCCCTACACTCTAAATGAGATGGAGTGTCTCTCTTCACCTTTGCTCCTTGGAATTCTGGGATTTCTGGGGAAATTTGGGGGAAAGAAATTCACTGCTTCTGGGATCCTGAAATTTCTTGTTTGCAAACAAAGAAGACTATATGGAAAGGGAAAATCATAGAGAGTAGATCAAAGGTAAAGTTAAGTCATTCATAATTGGTTATTTCAGTTGAATTTCATCATTTAGATTACCTATATTTACATTAGAGGCTGTAGAGTGAAGAGGTGAAATGCTACTTTCATCACTTACAAGCATTGTGACCCCGGGCAACCAAATTTCCCTCAGCCTCAGTTTATCTACAACATGGAGCTTGTATGATGTACCTTTCTCCCAGGCCATGATTTTATAGAGCAATATTGCTAAGCTATCACAAATCTGGTTCCACATCATCAAGAAAAAGATAGGTATTTAATTTATACCATTTCAGATAAAGGGGGAGTTTAGAACTGTCTAAGAAACAGCTTCTAAAAATGCCCATCAGAAAAAGAGAAAAAGATTAAAGCAAATCATTTCTATATGCTTCTGCAAATAATTCATTTCTGTACAATTTGTCAACCTATGTGGGTTGTATTTAGTTTACTGACCTTTTCAAATTCTAAAAGATTCTAAATATGTAAGTTTGGGTAGTTTGTCTTATATAAGGAAAATTACTGTGGAAAATCTTTCTTTTTTTGTTGTTGTTTGTATTTGGAGAACTTTAACTATTATTTGGGCATTGGCATCCTCCAACTAGAGAAAGGAGAGGACTCTCAAGTTCAGATGTAAAACAAAAATGACTTTCAGAAATAGAAAAGCATAGAGGAAATGGCTAAACATATATACACTTTTCCCCTTATGTCTGTGGACCCTGAGAAAGAAGATACCTACTAAGAAAAGCTCCTGGTGTCTAACTGGGCTCAAGTTTTAAAAACAGAGCCTAACTACCATTTCTGCACAGGGGCCTCTCATGCAAACTGCACTCAGGGAGAAGTCTGTGTGGAACTATCTGCCTCTGCACTGAACTGCCTGCTTACATTGTGTTTCTGCCATCTGAGCCACTCTTTATTAAGGAGTTCCTGGAATCCTATTTCAACCAATAGGACTGAGGCTTTCCTCATCCAATTGGAGCTATGCAGCTATAATCCCCATTAGCCTCTTTAGGGAACAGTCAGAGCAGCTCCATTCTGACCAATCAGGACAGGGTCTTTTGGACCAATCAAACTGCAAGGATTTGGAGTCCTCATTTGTATGAGGACAGACCAATTAGGAACCAGGGCTGGGGACCTCTGTCTATATAAGCCACTCCCCTCTGGTTCCTGGCACACTTTCCATGACTTAGTTAACACTGAATTGACCAAATTAGAATTTCTTACAAAGCAGTCAGATGGAAATGTGGAATTTTGCCCAAGAAATTGAGTTTCATAAGTTCAATTGATTTTTATTTATTATTTTAACAAAGATTTATTGAGCACCTATTATATTCCATACACCCTTTTGTGCCTTTATATTTAATTCCTCCTGATTGCCACAACATTGATGTTACACAAAATGTCTAATATATAAGAAGCAAGGAAAACACATTTTTCCTTACATTAAACACTTTTTAAAGTTTTCAGAATGCTAGCAAAAAAATAAAAAATGCAGTAAAAAATGTACTAAAATTTGACATATTTATATGACATGCATTCAAGCCATTTTATCTGCTTTCTCAGTTCTACCAACCTTCACCTCTTCATGCAGACTCAAACACGGATACAAAACAGGCTGACGACATAATTGTTGCAAAGACCAAGAATATCACTCTAATGAGACCCGACTTTTTCGAAAATAGACTGTATTTGATCAAATTTAAACACAGATGAGACTTTCTACTTACACCTGACACTTTTCAGCTCTGTGGGAAGAAAACAGCAGAGGTGACAGACAATAGTAACAAGACAAGTGGCTGGTGTCACTGCCAAGGAGGCTGAGCCGCTCTAAAGCCCATTGATAAACTGTAGCAAGAATCAATGACTCAGAACCACCAACTCCATTGACAAACCCTCGATTTTAAGGTGACCTTTGAGAAATTGCAAGAACAACTGAAAAAAAAATCTTCAAAAGTCTTGTAAAATCCAATTGAAAAATAGTTGGCCATTCATTAATCACCAAATATGGCAAAGGTGCTGCATGTACCAAAGGCTGAATGTGAAGAGCAGCTTGGGAAACAGAAATTAGGGAACTTCATGGTTAAAAGGCGAGGCTAAGAGAAGTGAAGAGGAGTCAAGTCAAAAGGGCCTGATAAGCAATCTTTCAGGAGGGAAATGGGGAGCCACTGAAGGTTTAAGCAGAGGAATGGCATGATCAGATTTGTGTTTTGAAAACATGATGGGCATTAGTGTGAGAGCAAAAAGGAAAGGTGAGCCTCAAGGCAGCTACAAGGACATTTAAAAATAACAAAACTCAATTCACAGGGGCTAATGGCTTTAAGGAGGTGCTGGCTGTGGGAATGGAGAGAAGGTCACAGAGATGTTTGGGAAGTCGAAGCCATGCAATGTGATGGTGGGTAGGCTACCAGGGGAGAATTTGTGTGCTGTGCCAAGAACATTGCCTTGGTGTGTCTCTTTAGGGTGGCAGTGAATACGTAAAGGTGACAGGATGTAATATACTTTAGTGCAAGCTACACTTCATTGAGTATATTTGTCTCTCTAATTTTACTGTCTTTATGAAGCTGCACAGAAAGCACTTGGAATTCCAGCTCTGTCCCTGAAATTCCGTCGGGTCTGCATTAACTTTGAATATCGATTGGCATATTTGATTTGCAATGTCTACCTCCAATCTGGGACTTGAACAGCACACCCAAAATGTGTATAGATATGTGGAATATACGGAAACTGATATCTAAGCTTAGCTTTAACTGTAATCTAATAGTCTTTTATGTAACAATTGGTCTAAAGGATGCTGATACTTTGCACGTTATTAAAAAGTTATTTTAAGGGACTTAGAATTTCTCAAATTTGTTGTTTTTAGTTGAAAAATAGGTGGCTGGTGGCTAGAACCTGTATAATTGAATTCACAGAGAAATAATTTGATAAAATTAATAAAGAAACTTAATGTTCTCTAGGCAATTGTATGCCGCCAATGTGCTAAATCTTTTCCGTTAACTTATTAAATTATTGTTTTATGAATCTTCTACAGGACTTTATCCAAATTGAATGTTTTGCCAATATTAATCCCCTACTCGTGGTTCTAACAAAGAGTTCTCTTTCAGGGACAGGTCTTTTTCCTTGGGGAAGTAAATAGAGTCAGTGATTTACTGATAAAGCCACCCAGTATATACATCATCTCTGTCCCATATATCAATGTCACGGGCAACAGCTTGCTTTACTAAGTGATTCTGCAGTGTCTTCTCAAAGACTATTTTGTTTAGTAATCAGATCAAAGTGCCAACATGCATACTTTTTAGCATCATATGAATTGTTTTTATCTTTAATAACACAATTAGTTCAGAGGCATTTTTATGGAATGCTTTCCACGGCTGAAATTTTATTCCACCATATTGGTACTTAAAAAAAAAAAATGTCAGTCTGTCTATCACTTGTGTGCACTTGAGCATGGATTATTTGCCAACACACTTCGTATTTAAAGCCGAAACATTATTCTTGTTACCAATTAGGAGAATTCTCATATTTGTAGCTTCTTTTAACTGACCAGTTTTTAATTTGGTGTTAATTATCTAAATGGTTTGGGAGACGAGGCTGCCTTTCTGTTTCACGCTATTAAGTAGCATTAAACATTCCCTCCAAACCCTTGAACATGGATTGTGAAACTAATAAGTGATGGCTTTGTGAAAATTTACATGGGAGTGAATAGGAAACCGTAAAGAAAAAGGGCCCCTTTGATGATGACTGACAGATAATGACAGAGCTTTCCGTCTTGGTTTAAAAAAGGTTTTCCTGAGTGGGGAGTTCAGCTTAACATCTTTGTAGGTTGATCCTGGGAAGGACTTTAGGGAGACAATTGGAAGGACACAGAATTTTTCTTAAATAAAACATTAAGATGAAGAAAAGTTTTTAAAAATGATATTTTAAAAACAAGTTATTGATTTTCTTCTCCTATTTGCGACGCAGACATTTTAGCGAGTCCCATTTCAAACTCTTTCTCTGTAGAAGCGTGTTCTGCTATGTACATAATCTTCGGTGAGGAATTCTACTTGCAGCATATTTTTCTTCAAAGGCTTTGCATTTCTGCATAAAAAGCTTATTAATTATTTGTAGCTGCTTGTCATCGTGTTCTGATAATAGAAGGCTGGTCAAGGATAATAATTACCACTTCACCTTTTTGGATCATATATATCCACTATTTCTAGTGCAATATAACCCAAAGCATCTCTCCTCTCTCTGTACACAGGACCAAAAGTGCAGGCACATCATTTATTGATAAGACAAAAAGAATGTAATGAAATTATCAATGTTCTTGAATTAATTATGAACATGATTAAGAAAGCTAAAATCTCAGGAGCCAGGATCTCATTACCCATTCAGTCTTAGGGATTGCTTTCATTCAGCTAGGCAAAAAGGCTTTGAGCAGCCCCACAATCGCCTCTCTCTCATTTATTTGTGCGAGAATTAAGGTTTATTTGTTTTCTGTTTTCTCCTTCCTCAGACTGTGTCTCTGTCTTTATCCATTTAACAAACTGTTTCCTCCTGCATCTCAGAAGGATGCGCCTATAGGGCCTACATCTCTGTCTGCAGTCTGCATACCTCCTTTTGAGTGCATTTCTCTCAACTCATTTTGCTGGAGCTCCTAAATATCTCTCAAGGTAAGTCTGAGAATGTAGCCAAAAAGTTCTTTCAGATTTATGTCTGCAGCGATACAACAGTTCTGTCTGAAACCCATTCAGCTCGGAGTCTTAATGACATCATTATTACGCTGTCTGTACTGGGCTAGATTTTACTTGGAGCCTGCACTGTGTTATTACTTAGCTTCCTTTCTGGGTGAATGTACGAATAATACTTGTTTAGGGTGGGGAAATGACTCAAAATGAAGAGGGACAGACATTTCTTTCTCAAGTCAAATTTCCAAGAGTAGTATCAACAATAAGCAAAAAGTAAATCCATTTAAAATGTATTTGGTGTGCAGGTATCCTAACTGCTCCGAAATTTCTGCCCTCTCATCTTCACTGTTATTACTGACTGGAGGACAACGGAAATGGAATGCCATAGTTAGATTTATTTAAAATTTTCCAAGTGTTCCCTTTTAAATGCCTCCTGCATTTCTGGAATTGTAATGTTCAATGGAGAGGAATATTGAATTGGTGCCTGTTATAAAATGTCTTGGAATTGTCTTCATGGCAGCTCACTGAACAGATCTGATTTTTTGCAAAATTGGCCAAGGGTGGTTCGACAGCAAACCTCCCAGAAATGTGATAATAGGTCATGTATGAGCGAGGTCATTGGCACTGCAGGTAAACTGTTGTCAGCCTGTGTTTTACAGTCATGTGCAGAGTGATTACAAAGATTATCGAGTTGAATGTTATTTTGGTTTAAATGCATTAATAGAGGGTTTCTATTCTCATATAAGAAAATTCAGTGTTATGAGGGTAAGACAGGAGAGAAGAGCTGCAGCTTTAGGCCATTGAATAAATACGGTATATGTGATACTAAATCCATTGATCCTGGTTTTCTTTAAAGTGATGGTTTGATAAAATTGCTAAAACATCCAGGAATCTGAATGCATAAAGTCACTGAAAAGCCAAAGCATGTTAAAGTATTACATGACAAAGTGGTTTGATTATGGCATACAAAATATAAAAATGCCCATCTCCTAAGTCTTAGGGACAACCTTGACATTTGAAGATTTGTTAGAAAATGTGATTAAATAACACAAAGGAAGAAGGCTCTTTGACTTTCTACAAACCTGCAGCCACTAGATAAAATATTTAGGTAATTACTGTTACATGAAAAATATTTGTTTCATATTAAATGAATATCCAAGATATTAAAAGGATATTGCTGGAGTATTACATGCTTCATAAACAGAGTATATTTTAATTTGGGGGCACATTAAATATTTTAGTCCTTGCATGTTTTTTGCTGCATTTTTGAATTTTACTAATTTTGATAAGCCAGTGTTATTGGTGCTTATGTTAACTAAATTCATCAAGATAGGTGATTTAATTTGAAAGGATAAAAGTACAAAAGGATACCGAATCTTGTTTTCAGACAGCAAACAAAAAGCAGTAAAAATCATTTTCTCACTTTATGAACCCAGAATACCAGAGTAAAAAAAAAAGCATGTTTCTTAAGTAGAACCTCCTTGTACTTCCTCTCATTCTGAGAAAATGGAAATTTCTCTGAATTCCTTTTGATATTTCTTTCATATCTTATCAAAAAGGGAAAAAATGAATCATAAAATATCCTGCGTGCCGTTTCTACATGAAAGGAACGAACAGGAGTCCCACGGGGCTCTCTCCCGGGGAAGCCCATTATTGCGGTTCTCTAGGTGGTCGCCGGCACTTCAGCAACTGGACGTGACCAGGTGAAAGAGTTTGGAAGCGGAAAGAGACTCAAATAGCGGAGGCTGAGGTGGAAAGGAAAGTGCGTCCCTGGCAGAAAAGTTGGCGAAGAGTGTTTTTCTTTCTGGTTTGTTGGTGTCTAAGGATCAACACATTTCTCAACAACAAAACACAAATAAAAAGATCGATTATTAGTGTCACAGCAGGCCAGATGCAGTTAATTAATGAAATCTTTAGTAAACGTACAAAATTTGCATTAGTGAAAAGCGTTTAAATGCTAGTCTCAAAAGAGCAAAGCGGAATGCTTCTGATTTACAAAGTAACTGTTGGAAGCATGGTGATTCACATGCATTGATTAATTTCTCCTGCAATGAAATGAAGTGACAATTCTGAGGGTCACCACTAAGTTCACCCACCTAGTTCACAGAATTTGAAAACTAACAACTAAGGAACAATGGAGGAGTTTGAGTATTTATCCCATTTTTTGAAAGCAAAATTATGTTGGGGAAATACAGGATGATGTTCAAAACCATGCATAGCTGGTACCAGATTTTGTTTTTCAGTATGTATTTGACTTTGACACTTTACACTCCTGATTCTGAGTGAAAAGGTGAATGTATTCAAATCTAATTGATATGGAAATAATACATCAACCAAAAGTCAACATAAGTAATCTTAAATATTTAATACATGACCACTGGTTTTGTTCAGAGCTTGAATTAATACTGAAATCCAGAAATTGCTAAAATCTCATATGTGTGCAGAGTTATACATATTCACAAAGACTTCTTCTTAAAAGCAGCAGGGTATGCTAGAAAAACATTAGCAGGCATTAGGAAATTTTGAATCTGTGAACATCTGGTTGTGACCTTGGGTAAGTAAGTTACTGAATATCTCAAAGTCTTCGTTTTTCTCTCTAAAATTAGCGGGGTAAATTGACAACATTTAAGCACCCCTCACACATTAAAATCTATTATTTTACATCTCTGTGTGGGTAAATATATATATATATATATACACACACACACACACACACACACACACACACACACACACACATATGTATTTGCCTATGCAAATAAGGCCGAAATCTGTCTTTAGCATTTATTTATCCAAGTGTTAAGGTATCCAAGAACATTTTTCATTTAGAACATATAAAACTCTAATATCACATGTTTATCTGACATCCCTGCTAACTTAATTCTTGGAATGCACGGCTTAATTTGCTATTAAACATTCCTCCATTCGCATTTATGCTGATCTGTGCCTATAAGCAGTGGGACTTGCTTCCCAGCAAATATGTCTTTAACAAAATTCCCCAAGAGTAGAAAGAAGTTGTTTCACGTTCTCATTCCTTGCAGCAAGTTGCTGGGGGTCTTAGCAAATTGCTTATAGGCTCATTAAGCTCCTGCTATGTCTATCTATGGAGTGAACCCGGAATTGATCATTATAACTAAAACTGGATTTCAAGTTTTGGTCAGAAGCCTCAAGTCTGCAGTCTCTCAGAGCGGTGAGATTTTTCAAAAGATCCTTGGTTTTGAGGACAAAAAGGGATGTTTTGCAGCAAATGTCTTCCCTGGGAGTTGGCAAACAGGCAGTATGGGGAAAGAGTGTGAGGGTCCTCTGTGGAGAGGGGGCAGGTCTGCTCTGAATGGGTTAAGGAGAACTACCTGCTTGGGATTGATTTAAATCAGTAATGGATCATCTCATAAAGCTGCTGTTACTAGATATTACTCCGCTATCTCTGTCCTCTGATAGCTCAGATAAGAAGTGCTTACCGCAGAGGAGGCTCCTAGAGGACAGATACTGTTTCCCGTACCTCAGGGACTAAAAAGCTATACTGCTGGATCAGTGACTTTTCCTACCAGCAAGTAAATTCAGGCCTTATCAAGTTACAGCACAAACTGCACTTGTGTTTTATTATTCTCATTAGAGATTTAAGGACTAATTCCAGTTGTTAGCGCTTAGCAGTTTAATGTTTTCCATAGATAAGAATTAAGATACTTCTGGGGGATTTTTTTATTTGCTAAAGCTTGCAAAATATCATGTGCTGATGCACTTACTGTGATGTAATGGGGTAGATTTTCTAAATGTCCTGAATGTTTTGAAGGCATACATTTTAAAAATTTAAATCTCATAACTGAATTTTTCCAAGTTGGATGTGTACCCATTCCACTGAAACATGCCTCTCTTTGTCTGGGAATGCAGCTCAGCTGTCCCTCCAGAAATATGACCAAAGAGGCTGGACTTGACACTTCCATAGCTTGCCTTTACCTGCCATGTATTTACTCAGAGTGAATTCAACTAATCGAGACTAAGTGTTGTATCTGATTCAAAGGAAAACCTTGGTCGACACCTATTTTGTGAGTATACTTGGCTTTAAATGATTTCCTTGCCGCGAAGCTGACTTCCCTTCCCAAACAGGTGGAGACACGCTGTGACTATTGCGCACATCCCATTACTGTTTTCGAAGAGATTACAGAGTTTGAATTTAAAAATCACAATCCAGGCTCAGTCTCTGCTTGTGTGCTAACACAGAATCGATGTTTCAGAGACTTCTCAGTAATGTCTGTTGTTGCTCAAAGTTAGTCTTCCTAACATTCACGAAGGGGAGAAAAAAACCATTTCGAAGGAGAAAGTTTAATCAAAGTTACAAGTGTGATAAAACTAGCACTGGATTTAAAGTTTAATGATTAATGTCAATGTTGGGGGTTCTATTTATTGAAAATGATGTGAAATATCTGTTTTTAAACCCCTTGTTTTTCTTCAGTTTACCTTCCGATTTTTCGTTCCCTGTGGTTTGTGTTTGTTGTACGGCACTTTCCGAGATGGCTGAGTTTTAGGAGGGCCAGTCAAGGATGCTGTAGCTGTTGAGTTTTGGGGTTGTTCAGAAGAAAGTGTGCTTTATACAAGTAGAAGTTGTTGTCTTCAGGAAGCTTTCATTAGCTGAGACTTTGATATCCTTTCTTGGAAAAACATTTTTCTGAGGTGAAATAGTTCTAGCAGGCATGCTGGAAGAACCGGCTACCCCGTGGCAGGTCAGGAATCCCGAACGTGTCTGCAAGGTAGGATTAAGAACATAGAAATAATACATAATAGCTATCGTTTATTGTGTGCTGGCCACTGTGATCATCTTTTCAATGCATCCTTACATATCAATTGTTTTCAAGGAAATTCTCAATGTGTTAACGTTGCCTGTTAAATTTTTTAAGACAGGGGGACCTAATTCTAGTTAATGTTTTGATTATTCCTGGCTTTGCAGGCTTGGCGCCTGTGTATGTCCCAGATTGTTTTTCCCTTTTAGCCAGTGATACTCTCGCTGCCAGAAAAATTTAACATGCTTGTTCCAGTTACGTTACTGGGTGCAATCCTCCCTTACACAGGAAATAAATTTATTATGAAGAACCCCCAGTAGAAGCCTTGGAAAACTTACACAGAGCTGTGCTGTGTCCAAAATGCTGTTCAGTAGGTTTTCCAAAGCGCCCAGGTAACAGCTGGTGCAGGCCATGTGCCAGCTCTGACAGCCCATATGCTCTCTTTAGTGTAGTAATTATCTCAACACAAAACTCTGATAGCCTGGCCTACTGGGTCCCGTTTCCCTAGGTTAAATTGACTCAGTGGCTTTGTTAGTAAGTTCCTTTGGCACAGGAAGAACTTTATCAAGAGTTTAAGTGTTGGGATAGGCTTCAAAGACCAATATGACTGCTACTTTCAAGACAGGTGGCTTATTAACCCTAAGAGATTCTAGGTGGCAGTTTGTTAGGCTGTCAGGAGGCAGCCGCACTCTAGTTAAAGGTCTGTCATTGTTTCTGTGAGAGACCCAGCTTAGGAACGGTGCTGAACTCATCTGTTTTGGTGATAGGCTAAGAGTTTAATTTTTGTATTTCAGTTCTGAGACAGGCACAAGGATTTCTTCTGTGGTTCACTAGGGCTGTTGGAAGTTGAAGGGTTTAACTGAGGGACTGTAGAATTGGAGAAGAGATGACAAAAAGTGAGCTGGGCCCTGGCCAGTGTGGCTCTGTTGGTTGGGTGTTGTCCCATAAAGCGAAAGGACGCTGGTTCAATTCCTGGTCAGAGCACATGCCTAGGTTGTAGGTTCCATCCTCAGTCAGGGCCATGGGAGAGGCAACCCATCAATGTTTCTCTTTCACATTGAAGTTTTTCTCCTCTTTCTCTCTCCCTTCCCCTCCTGCTCTAAAAAAGGAAAGAAAAGGGAGCTGGATCAAAATGTGTATGGGCCTTTTCACTTAGAGCATCATGGAGAAGGCTGCTCTCTCTTTTTCCATTCCTATGACCTCTGAGATGGTCACAGTTCCTCTGTGTGTGTACAATTCACATGTTAGATGCTGGGAGCCTATATGCGCAAGTGGTTTCCTTCCTTTCTTCTTTCTCTTTCCCTTCCCTTTCTTTTTATTTTTTTCCCCTTTCTTTCTTCTCTTCTGAGAAACACAGCTATCCAAAGGACCAATAGCAATAAAACTATATAGATACAAACCTGCAGTTATAGCACAGAAAAAACTTCCCTTAAACTGAGCGTCCAAGATCTTGAAAAATGTTGCCTGATACAGAACCATAGAATTCATCCACAAACATTTGCAACTAAATGAAGGTGATATGATACTAGCATTAACATTTCTTTCCTGTCTTCTGTTCTTAGCACATACTTTGAATGAGGACTCCTTAACATGGCATGCTTTGTATTAGGCACAAGTTTAAACCTCACTTCTGGTCTGTTCTTAGGTCACTAGGCTCATAATTTTAGCAAGAAGGTTAAACTACTACATCTTTTGGCTAAGATCAACCTTCACTGTGCTGAGACTGTGGGAATAATGTGAATGGGGCTTTTCCAATGGACCCTTCATGGGAGAGTTTCAGATACACTCTCACAGGGAAGATGGCATTCTGTCCATGTGAATCACTAAGTGGCAAAAAGTACTTAGGTTATCTCAGTTATTCCTGAACCGTAAGAAGGAATCAAGTAAGGGTTGTCTGCTTTGTCAGTAGGGCTTTAATTTCTTGTCTTGAAGTGGAATTCTGAGGTTGAGAGGAATGCACTACAATAAACAGAATGTGAGGTCCAAGAGGAACTAGATCATATCTTATAATTCTGGTCATTTGATTTCTTTCATTCTTTATCCCATAAAGGCTCATCTGGTTCCGGCCAGACCTTGCTTTGTCCATTACTGTAATTTAAGAGGATAGAGTAGTACCTGGAACATAGTTGATGCCCAGGAAACATTTGCTAAATAGATGAATAAATGGATTAAAGTTGGTTCTTTTCTTTATAGAAACAACTTCAGCTGTAAAAAGGCAGCACACATTCTGGGGTGGGTAGTGGCAATAGGGGAAATGTGTTCCTTGGTGTTAGGCCCTCTGGGTGGGAGGGGATATCTGATTCTATTGATGATAATTCTTCGTGTTTAAAGGATCCTAGGGAAGTTCTGGGTGCCCAAAGCCCTTTTTGGTGACCCAGGTCCAGGGGCAGGAGCATGACCAGTGTTGGTTTATTTCAAGCTGGACTCTTGAAATTGGTTTATTACTAATGTAATGTCACTGCATTATTGCGTTTTCAATTTAATATGGCAAGCCATAATCCCAAAGAGCTTCTGTAGAAAGCTAAATCAGCTAGTTTATAAAAGCCCAAACATGGACCATTGTTATTTGGTTTTCAACTACAGGTAGTTATACTTCTAAAGTCATTATTTATATGTTGTCAGGAGTACTCACCAAATTTATTGACTTGTACATTATTCTTTGCAAATAAGTTCTGGCTGCTCTCTGCATATTATAATTAAAACGACAGGGACTTTAATCATTTATGAAATTTTAAACTACATACTGAATATAAATGTATCATTCAATGTGATGGAATGAATTAAATTCATCACTGTCAAATAACTGTATAAAAGATGAAATATCTCTCATCCTACATCATTAACTTATGAAAAAGGAGCCAGATTTGCAAGCATTGTAATAATACTTTTATGATCTTTTAAGGACACTTTGAAAACTAAGACATTTGGCATATACAAGAAAAGTACTTCTGACCAAAAAGTTGATTTCTAATTTTATCTGTAAAAGTTCTTTTTGAATTTTGGGATGAAGAGTGACTTTTGCCTACATGGAATCAAATCAATGAAAATTCTTTTATGGGAACAAAACCCATTTTTTAATCACCATGATATGCCTAGGTATACATAGATAAAAGAGAGTATTGGCAATCTAAATTCTTTAGGGAAAAATTCTTACTGTGGGTTAAAGGGTAATTGAAATATTTATTTGGTGCAGGTAATAGCTGGCATTTGACCAGTTCTTAACCAACCTTTTGTGCATATCTAGACACAATTCAATACCCAGGTCTCTAAGGAAA
>VMDR010020025.1:0-17867 GCA_007922815.1 Macrotus californicus
CTCTTTATGACCAAATGAACTTGAAATGCATTTTAAAATTTCCATAAATTTTAAGTGATCATATTTAAAAATAAGCATAAATTGATATATCAATTTACTTAAAGATTTTATTATTGTTGATTGAGATTATATTTTTTATCTTTGTCATTTTAAATGACATTGCACTGAACATCTTATATATATGTAAATCTTTGCTTGAATTTCTATTATTTTTAAGAGGGCAATTATTAGATCAAAGGTCATAAACTTTTTATAAAGATTTTTTCTTTATTTTTTTAGAGAGAAGGGAAGGGAGGGGGAAAGAGAGGGAGAAAAACATCAATGCTGCCTCTCCCATGTACCCCTGACTGGGACCGAACCTGCAACCCAGGCATGTGACCCCATGGGGAATCCAACCACCAGTGACCTTTAGCCTTGCAGTATGATGCCAAACCAACTGAGCCACAATGTATACACAACCATGTATTAAAGTTTCACTCAATATATGTCACTATGTCAATATGTCATATGTCAATATGTTTGCATGATTGTCACTAAAGAAAATATTCTCTTGGAAAACTTAACAGTGAAATCTCATTGGCCATATCCTATTCTGGGGCCTTGTGGAGTTGGCCATTATTAGAGCTGTTAAAATGACCAATATAGACATATTAGTATTGGGTGGGGAAAGCAACTATCAGTTTAAGCATTCAAAGAAAGCCAGTTTTGGCACTTGTGAAAAGAACTGAACTTATTTTGTGTCCTGTTTCTACACATGATGGGCAGCCAGGATTGTTCAGATACACAATTCACAAAATGTTTTATTTATAAATTGTAATTAAAGCTTTAAATTCAAAATGTTTCTGAAATTGGTAAAACTTCAAAATGGGACACCATAAAATGAATCCATACATTCTTTTTAAAAACAAACACAGATTTCAAACACAAAAGCACTAACAATTGATGCCCTGCTTGCTTTGACAAACTGTCTAAATAAATTTAATCATGTGATTTCTACTGCACAGCTTATAATCACAATGCTTAGTAGAATTCATATGGTATTATATATATATATAATGTGGTTTTAACACATGCTTCTCACAAAAGTATCTAACTTTTTAATTCCTTGTACTTGTAACATATTTTTGTTAGGTCTGATATCACATACTTCAGATGTCTTTCCCAATTTTGTGTTCACTTGGTTGATTTCCACTATACTACAGACTTGCATGTTCCTCACGCATGGTAGCATTCTGGTTGATATTTCTGTACATCTGTATCTGAAATTTGGGAAAGTCATTTAGGTGGCTTAGATTATGCTGTTACCAATCTTTCAGTGTGTGTTATTAACATATTTATATCACCTTCACCTCTCCTGTATCAAATCATCATACTGCTATTCATTTGATGAATTTTATCATAAAAACATCATTTTCATTCTGCATCATTTTAAAAGTTTAACTTTACTGGGTTGTAGTTTAGATAAAATGTACCCATTGAAACTGCACATTATGTTGCACTTAGATAAATGTATACAACTCACATTCTGCATGTTTTTTGATTTGGAGAGAAGGGGACCTGAGTTCAATCTTAAACTGGTCACTCACTAGCCATGTGACCTTGGGTTAGTTAACTTCTCAAAGTCTTGACTCTTCTCTGTAATATGAAGGAGGATAATTGTGATCTCACAGAGTAGTGAAGGTTGAGTGAAATAATGAACAGCATGTCTAGCATACAGCCCGTTCTCAATTCACTTTTTAATACTAAGTAGGATAAAATATAAACTTCATATTTCTAAATTTCTACCTGGGGCTTCTCAAATAGAAATCAATAAATTATCACTTCTTCCTTTAATGTTTTCATACTTTGATAGTGAGATTCTAGCCATTTAACTGACAGTGAATTCACCTCAAACTTTTTTTAGTACTCTCATGCCCTTGCTTCCTGATTTTTCTTCGGTTAGGCACTTCCTAATTCTCCTTTCTACAATCGCTTTACCTACACTCCTTCCTACCTCTTCCACTTGGGTGGAGCTGGTGAGCCAGGAGGAAGAACTGTCTAAATGATCTTCAGGATTGTCCCAGACAGGTTCTCACACTACAGAGATGGGTCTGGAAGAAGGAGACTCAACACCTGCCGCGGGATTCCTGGACAGGCCCTAAGTGGAAAGCACCCTGGGCTCGCCAGGGCCCAGTCTCTGTCAAGTCTTTAGGATTCAGCTGCGCGGAGAAAAAGGAGGAACAGAAAGAACAGGCGGGGTTGGGGAGGCAAGGGGAGGGAGAAGAAGAGAAAGTGCCCTCCTAGAGTTCCCACTCCACATTGGCAGAACCAAGTGGAGCCTCAGGGGTTCCAGAGCCTCAGGGGTTTGGGAGCCTCACAGGGCGTGGCCTCAGGGGCAGAGTCGCAGGGACTGGGCGGGGCCTCATGAGGGCAGAGACTCAGGGAGGTGGGTGAGAAGGTAGTGTGTGGCTGCAGATCCGCCCCAAGGTGGGCAGTGGGGTTGTACTACTCTGTGCAAGGAGGAACGGAAACCCCTACCCCAGAGGACAAAGCAAACTGTTAAGAGGATCACCAGTAAGCGAACTCATGGATCTTCCCATCCTCTCACACAGTCTAAATGACCAGTGAGAGTCGCCAGCCTCAGAGCAGGCAATCAGGGTGACTTCTTTTTCATTTTCACTATCCTACCCTGGCTGCAGACTTGGAAGGGTGCCAGCTGCAGTAACCGCAGCAGGCAAGGGCACGGGACAGTGGTTTGGGGGTTAGGTAGTCTGCAGGGCTGCACCATCCAAAACACTACCCTACCCCGAGATTTCCACCATTGAAGGAGTCCAGCATAAAAGGAGTTTCTCCCTTCCTCCCAGATGTTAATATGTGACATGGCTCCACGCTTAACTCCTTGCAAATGATTTCGTGTTTTCAGAGAATTCAGTTTTTCTAGTTTTGTGACACTTCTTAATTGAATTACTCCACTTTTAGCTTAAGTCTCGATTTGTATTATCTATCCCAATGCTAGACAAAGAAATAAAGGGCTGAAAGATAGTAAGCCTTTTAAGGAAAGAAAAAAACTATACAATTGCCTATGCAAAGCATACTTAAGCCTCCACAACTGCAAAATGTTTGGCGTAACCAACTAAATTATGTGCTAGCACCTGGGAAAAGACATGTATAACACACACACTAACAGAGAAGAGGACAGATAGAAAACCAACTGTAATTCAGTGTTATGCATTTAATAATAAAAGCATGTGCTAGATACATAAGTAGTATAACTGAAGAAATTACTATTTCTAGAGTATATGAAGATGGGGGCCTATAAAAAGGTTTTACTCAGGAATGATGCCTGAATGGTATTTGAAGCATAAGCAGGAATGTTAAAAATTTTTTAAAAAGCTCATGAGGTAGATATTAAGAAGTGACTAAAAATGCTGATTGACAACACAGAGAAGAAAATAAAATAGAAAAAGGTACAGAATTCTGTTATTTTTAAATTGTCAAGCAAAGAAATTAGTTGAAAAATGGGGTGAAGGGGTAGAGAATGCCTTTATTGAAATGTTACAGAAATAAAATAATCATCCTCCATAATTCCCACTCCAGGAAAGACCAGTGTTGTTATGTTGATGCATATTCCTCTAGGTTGTGTATTCATAACTGATATTGTTTTCTATGGAAATGGAATCTTCATACACTGGAGGCAGAATAGCAAAACGGTTAAGTATGCTGGCTTTGACAGCCTTGTGTTGTTGCCTGGGCTGGAATCCCAGCCCAGAGGGACCACCACTGCCCAGTTCTGTTATCTTGGGAAGTTTATCTTTACCTAGTTTCCTCCTTTGCAAAATAGGGCTATAACTGTCAATTGTTAGTTGGGATTTTTAAATTTCAGAGGCAAATTTTGTGCATGAAAAGGAACCCATCAAACTGTTTGCATTTAATTGATATTTAATGTATTAGGGTTGTAAATTTTAAGGCTAGTTGTTATTAAGTATTTAAACACAAATCTCAAATTCATTTATAAATCTATCACTTTCACGTTAAAAATAAACATTTTCACGTGCCCTTTAACTCTCAGTGAGCTTATTAATTTGACATATTAAATTTTCCATTTAAACACTATCTATAAATGTGATCGAATTTTCTTAAGGATTACATATAAAAGTCATAAAGGCATACAAATCAAATTCTCTTACACATTTGAACGCTGTTTATAAAATTCATTTATTAAATTTCCTTTATGACAAATTCATACATTGCTGTATCTGATTTTTCTCATGTATTTCAAGCCCCTAAAAAGGCATTCTTATACTCTGTATATCTACATCCAGTCCTGAGTCCTTACAAAGTATTCCTGTAAGAGTCTTCCTGTGCACTGAACAGGTATTGGTTAGGAGTATGGGCTCCCAGCCAGATTGCTCTGCTACTAGCTGGCTGTGTGACCTTGGTTAAGTCATGTAATTTTTTTTGCCTCTTTTATCATCTGAAAGTGGCGGTAGCAATAGTACACAATTCAGAGTTATTGTGTGAGTCTGACCTGAGTTAGTGCATGGAAAGCACTTAAAACGGTGCCTGGCAAGGAATAAGCCCTCAGCAAATGTTATAGTGTTAGTGTAAATGTAGTAGATCAAATTCTCTTAGGCATTTGTGCTGCATAAAAATCAAACCTACACATTAAATCATTCACTTAAGTGTTTAAATATCTACTACATTCCTGAGTGGTCAAATCCTAAATGTTTCAATAAAAAATCAGTCTGATGTCAGATTTTTTTCCAATCTGTGACTCTCTAAAACATTTAAAGTATCTTAAATACAGAGCATAATACACAAACAACACAGAGTTAAAAGTTTGCTACTACATCTTATAAATATAAGGTGTCATTAAAATAATATTAATTTTGCCCTGTAGTTCTCAGTTGGTTAGAGTGTTGATCCAATAAACCAAGGCTGGGGGTTTGGTCTCTAGTCAGGGCACATATGAGAAACAGCCAATGAATGCATAAATAAGTGGAACAACAAATTGATGTATCTTTCTTTGTCTCTCAAATCAATAAATAAAAATTAAAAATAACATTAATTTCTCTACTTTTTCAAAATAAAAGCTGAGGGAAATTAAGGTATATGTATACAAATACTGATTTCTTCATCATGTGTGCATTATTTTAGGTTGTAGTCATTACCCAATGACACCCAATGAAGGGGAATAAATGTATTTTGTTTAATCTGATGTTAATCTGATGTTATGTCCGATTCAGGACTGTCAGTTAAAAACTGAGACTGGGGTTACGATTTTGGGTTATTGGTCAAAGATTCCAGGTGGGGACTGGATGGTAGGGAAAGAAAGGGCGTACCTGTTGGGGATTCCACACGCTCTGCCAATTAATAGGCTGAGCCCCTTGTAACAGAGGGGAACTGCCTGCCATGCAGCGGGAACTTAAAACATTTGAGATAGGATTTATTTTCACAACCTAGGGCATTGCCTATCCCTTAGGAATCTTACATTTTACCTTTGCCTAATTTTTATGGTAACTACTTTAAACTTTTCCCTGCTTGATATGAAAGGATGGAATTCTATACCTTCCCAATGGAAAGTTCGGCTGATTTCTTTGCTTATTAAAGTTAAATTCTTATCTCCTTTATATTTGCTTTCTTATCATCTAATAAACAGATTAATGCCATAGTCCTACATCAAAGGATTGTTGTAAACCTTAAATAAAGTTTTGTAAACCACAATGTCTGGTATATAGTATGTACTCACTGAATGTTAACTATTATTATTATTATTATTGGTTACTTTTTCAGCTTTTTTTTTTAAACAGTTTCACATTCCTTAAATATTTTATTAAAATGCAAAAGAACAGTTATCTTTCAATCAAAACTCAAACTTGTACTACTTTAGGGTAGTTTGTTATGACCTAGTGACTTATAAAAAACATATTTATTATCTTACAGTTCTGGAGGTCAGGAATCTAAAATAGTCTCACTGGATTAAGATTAAGGTGTCAGCAATGGGCTGCATTCCTTGGTAAAGGCTTTCAGGAGAATCCATTTCCTTGCCTTTTCCAGCTTCTAAAGGCCACCTGCGTTCCTTGGCTCATGGTCTCTTCCTTCAGCAATAGTCTCATTCTGATCACTGCTTCTGTCCACAATCTCCCACTCTGACTCTCCTGCCTCCCCCTTTCACTTTTATGGACCCTTAGAATTACATTGGGCTCACCTGGATGGTCCAGAAAAATCTCCCCATCTCAAGATCCTTAACTTAATCACATGTGCAAGGTCCCTTTTGCCATGTAAGGAAACATATTCACAGATTTCAGGAATTAGGATGTAAACATCTTTGGGCAGCTCTTATTCTGCCTGACACAGATACTATTCCTGAATTACTGATGATGAGACCAAAGTTGGCATTATATATCAACAAAGAGATGGAGAAGGATTCTTAGGATTCTTATTTCACTGTTCTTTAAATAGACCTTGGCCAGATGCTGACAGCATCGACTATTTGTTTGACCCTTTGACTATTTGTTTCCTTAGAACCAGGAACATTTTAAAATCTAAACGGCTCTGAATATCTTCCAGGTATTGAGCCATTTTATACTATATATAATTTTATACTATATAGTATTTTATAAACATATATTTATATTTATGGATATCAACTTGTCTATCCAGAATATAAGATGCTAAAACTTAGGAAGGGCATATGCACACACACACAAAGCTGTCCTCAGTAGCCAAAATAGCTGACAGGCAGGTAATAAGACTTTTGTGTTTCATTCACGTGAAAACTTCAGGCTTACACTCAGATCCCACCACTTGACATACAGTTTTTTTTTTTTAGAAAAATATGGAACACTTCACAAATTTCTGTCATCCTTGCTCAGGGGCCAGGCTAATCTCTGTCTTGTTCCAATTTTAGTATATGTGTTGCCAAAGCGAGCATGACATATAGTTCTAACTTAGTTATTTAATTTACAATCCTTGGCTGACTTGAAGTAGAAAATTAGAGAGCAAGAAAGAAAACTCTAGGCAGGTAAATTGACAGAACTAAGGAGACTTGAGGAAACATCTCAGTCAATAATGTGCCTTGTTTACATGATATAGTCAAGTTAAATAAAGTGATACTAAATTTGTGCATTCAAGTCAAGAAAGGAAGGTGAGAAATAAGAGGTGTTTTAAGTAGAATCTATTAATTCTCAAACCTTTGGCCAGTCACTACCTTTCTGGGCTTTAAATTCTTTATTAAAAAAAATACGACAGACTATTTGATGTCCAGACTTCAGTATATTCTAGAATTCTATGATTTCAGGTGAAGTCAACAAGGACACAATCAGAAGTGCTATGGGTGGGAGAGGGTGGGTGGAGGCGGAAGAGGATATGGGGGGATAAGGGTAATGACAAAAATACAACACAATAAAAAATTATTCAGAAAAGAAAAATAAGTGCTATGTACTATGGTATGTGATATATTTTTATTACATTTACTATTATGACAACCACTATTATGAACATAACATTTTGCCAGCATTCCAACTTCCAGCAAACACTTCAGTTGTCTGAGACAATTAAGAGCGAGGCAGGCAGAGCAATGTGCTTCAATAGTGTAAAAGGCATTACTTTTTCATAGCCAGAACAATAACTAATATTTATTTTCTTTAATTTAACCAGCAATTAGTGAACCACTACTATGTGTCAAGCACAGTGTTAGGAGCTAAATCATCATGAGAAATTAATTATTTTCATATGTTTCAGGAGACAGGCGAAGAGCAATAACTAAATAAAAACTTTTAAAGTATGTAAATGATTTGGAAGGAATTCTTCCCAGAAGCTGTCCAACAGAAAATTTCATGCAGGTCCTCAAAAATGTCTGTTCAAAGGTGTTTACTGATGTGTTGTTTGTAATAGTAATACACTGGAAATGATCTAAATGTCCATCAATGGAATGAACGAGACTTACATACGAGGTCTGTCTGAACAAAGTCCAGCCATTGTTAATATAACAAGAACAGTTTGCACGACATTGATGTAACCTGGCAGCCAAGGAGAGTGGATTGGAATGTGCATGTGTGAACAATGATGACTTCACTGTACTAGTCAGAGGGGGTGGTAGACGCTATTGAGTATGTGTACTATGTAGCTATTGCATTCAAAATGACTTGAGTAGAGCAATTAATCTGCATCACATTTTGCATTAAGCTTTAACATTCCCCTGAAGAAACTATTCAGATGATTTCAGAAGGCTGCAGCTATGGGCAACTGGTGATCGGCAGCTTCATCACAAGAATGCACCTGCTCATGCATCATATCTCATGCAGAGCTTTTTAGCAAAACATCAAATCACCCAGGTGACCCAGCTCCTCTACAGCCCAGATTTGGCGCCCTGCAAAATTTTGGCACCCCACTATATTTTCATCTGGAAGTATTGAAACTTTTATTTAAAACAACATGTTTTACAAGAATTTGGAATAAATAGCTAAGTTGTTTCACCTGCAATTTGGTGAGTAGTTAAAAGCTGTGAACTTGCATTCAGTTACTCCTCTCTTCATCCTGGTTGGCTTTGAGGTTTCAATAAAGCTTTTCACCTGAACTTGCTCTTTAAGAGACCTGTATTCAGAACATACGATAATAGCAAGTGTATGCATGCCAATTTGTTTACTGCGAGTCTCTCAGAGGAAATCGTGTACATCTCTCTGTTTACTTTTCCTTGGAACCTAGAAGGTCACCTCTAAAAATAATCTTGTTCAGTGTCAGAGCTTCTATGACACAGAGGTACATTCCTCACATGCTCTCCACAGTTAGTGCCCTATTCAAGGCATATCCAGTTCCCTAAAGGACTCAGACCAGAGAAGGGGAGAGAAACAGCTGCCAGCTAAACTGTCCAACTCTTGATTCATTTAATATTGGATACAAAGGAAGTTCTTTAAAAATACAGTGCATACCTCTTCCCATGGCTACCACTCTAGACTAGCAATGTTGAACTTTTAAATTTTTATTGGCTAAATATTTCTTTTTTTGTGAATTTCTAAAAGATGTATTAAAAGAATTTCTGAATTAGAGCTTATGCTATGGTTATTTGACTTTGCAATACACACATTTGGGGTGCCTAACCAGCCTCGACCTCTTTTGGAAGGGCCCTGACGCTCTTGTCAGATGAGTGGGCCTGAGGAACCATGCTCATACCAGGGAAATAGCCCATTTGCCCTTGTCCTCCACCCCACTCCTCCATAGTTGAACCTTCCATTACCCCATGCTGGGCTAGGACCACACTGTGCAAGGTCTTGAAAGCCAGACTATGGATTTTTACAAGGGAATAAGCTGATGAGAACTCTGCTTTAAGAAGATGAACCTGGCATCAGTGTGAATGGGGCACATGAGGAGAAAGGGAGATCAGTTGGAAGTCTATTGCACAAGTCAGAAATAACGAATGCCATGGACAGAACAGAAAAGAATGATGGTAACTAAAGAGATGGAATCTATGGAATTTTATAGCTTACTGGATCCAGGGTGCAAAAGAGTTCCATATGTTCCAGAAGTTTCTAAGACTTGTGCCAGGAAATTGGTGGTGCTGTTATGAAGGAGAACTCATCTTCTGCCTGTCCAGGGACCTCATGCTAACAACTGTTTACTTTCATTGATTCCTTTCCATTTAAGCCTAATCAAGAATCTCCCACACTTAAAAACAAAAACAAGCCTTTCCCCTTGAAAGGTGATGGAAAGTGTAGGCTAACATCCTCATCTTATATGTAGACAGTCAAGAGGTACCATCTATGATTAATGGAATGAGAAACATGGAGCTTACATAGGTTTCGAAGGTGGCCAGTGGAGAAACCAAAAATGGTGACACAACTACTTTGGGTGAGAGAGGAGAAACAGAGAGAGAGATATGTAAATTAAATTCTCATTCAACCTATCAGGAAATTAATAACGTCTAGGCTGATAAGTCAAAATATAGTCATATTAGGAAGTTAATTAGTGATATGGAGGTTACAACACAGAAGCAGTTCAAAATGGTTGTCTCTGACCTAGAAAAGAGTAGCTCAGAAGATTGTTGCTTTTTTGTTTTTGTTTTTGTTTTTTGTCTCCACCTCACACCTAATTGTTGCTTTTTTTGAACCATTTGTATCTATCTCTTTGGTGAGGTTTTTGAAGATTTTTTTCTTTTCAATATGGTCAGGAGAGAGGCCTTAAAAATAACATTCCACACCCTGGCTGGTGTGGCTCAGTGGATTAAGTGTCAGTTCACGAACTGAAAAATCACCAGTTTGATTCCCAGTCAGGGCACATGGCTGGGTTGTGGGCCAGGTCTCCATTTGGGGGCATGAGAGAGGCTACCAATCAGTGTATCTCTCACACATCAATGTTTCTCTCCCTGTCTCTCTCCCTCCCTTACCCTGTCTCCAAAAATAAATAAAATCTTTAAAAGATTAATCCTCCTTAAATCACATCTCCTTATAACTACCATCATCTCTCTTCTTCCTTAAAATATATTCCTTAATATATTAATAATAATAGTAATAGCTAACATTTATTGAATTATTGTTATGTGCCATGCATTGTGCTAATCACGTTACTTTCATCATCTCATTTAATCTTCACAGCAAACTTATTGCAACTAGAAATCTTGAAGGCACTTTTTGTGCTCACCATCCACATTTGCTTACAATTCAGTCTCTCCTCAACCCCTTGCAGGCTGGCTTTTGCCACTCAAACTCAATTTAGGTTACTTTCAATGAGGGACCCATAATCCCTATTGTTGAAACTGGTTATACTTTCAGCATCTTTAACTCTACTCCTCTCATCTCTTTGCTTCCACAAGCCTACACTTTTTTAGTTTCCCTCCTGCTTCTTTGGCTTCTTCTCAGTCCCTTTTAAGATATTTCTTTTTTTATTTACCTCCTAAATATTTGTATGCCTCAGAGTTCCTTCCTCATCTTGCTTTTCTTCTCATTTTATATCCCTTTGGACTATTTATGTACTCCTATTGCTTAAGTTACCATTGATGAAATTCAAACCTCTGTCTCTATACCAGGACTTCTTTCACATGAGCTATAAATCCATAGACCACTGTCTATCTGACATCCTGATAAGAGTGTCCCACTGATACCTCAACTCAGCAAATCCCAAGAGAAATGCATCAACATTCTCCTATACTTGTCCCTTCTGTGTCTTCCTCTCAGTGATTCTACCACTGTCTATACAGTTACCCACTTCCAAATGTGAACATTGTCCTTGATTCCTTAGCTGTCCTCCACATCTAATAACATGTAATCAACCACCTGTACCATCCTCATTCTGGATTTCTCTCCACTCCTCCTCATCTAGGGGGCTACTATCTTAATTTACATGGTCATCATCTCTTATCTGGACTGTGGCAGTGGCCAGATAATTGGTCTCCCCCCCTCCCCTCTTTGAGTCCCTCTCAAGTCCATTCTCTACATTGCAGCCAGAGCGATTCTTTCTCATATACATATCTGAACCTGCCTCTATTCTGATAAAAGCATTTAATGGTTTCCCATACCCTCAACCTAGATACTAGCTCATCTCTATCTGAGGCTACTTCTCTAGCACCTGCCACACAAAACCACTTGCAGCCTCTCAACTCTTTCTATTTTCAGGCATCTTCATTCACTGCTTCCTCTGCCTGGGATCATTCTTCCTACTCCGTTTCCTTCCTTTCTAATTCCAACTAGTCTTCTTGATTCAGCATAGATTTTTTTTTTTTCTTTGGTGGAGGATTTTTGACCCCAGAGGCTGAGTTAGGTGTATCTTCTCTGTCTCCTTCACTAAACTGCAAACATTTATGAAGTAGA
The DNA here is from genome assembly GCA_007922815.1 of Macrotus californicus. NCBI lineage: Eukaryota > Metazoa > Chordata > Mammalia > Chiroptera > Phyllostomidae > Macrotus > Macrotus californicus. The sequence continues at coordinate 11,781 of VMDR010020025.1, forward strand.
TGAGAGTGTCAATTGAATGAATTTTGGGAGGTGGTCCTAAGGATTGGAAAGAACATGAGTGAGGACTGGGTTCCTGGAGTTGACCTCTACAGAACCTACTGTTGAGCATCAGGCCTCTGGGCACTGCTGAAGCTCAGGGATACTGCTGGCTGCTCTAGAACCTTCTGGACATTGGAGTTCTGGACCAGGCAGAGCTGCTCCTGGGTCTTGTAAAGCTTTTCCTGCTGCCACCAGATGTTGGCTTGCAGGATCTGTGCCTGCTGCTCCAGCTGGTCTTTGATGGTCTGGATCATGCTTTGAAGGCCAGGAGGGAGCAATGAGTTGGGCCTGAATCAGAAGTGGGAGCTGGAGGTACAGGTTTCAAAGCCCTCAGTTTAGGGGCATTGAGCTGAGGCCTAGGAGTAAATGAGACTGTATCTTGGGGAAGGTCAGGCCTAGGGAGCAGTAAAGAGAAGATATGCCTTTGCAAAAGACAATGCAGAAATGGTCTGCTTTTTAAAGAAGAACCAGGATGAGGAGGGAGAAGCAACAGTGTCACACACCACAGAGAGATTGAAGAGTATGTGCCTGTGGGTTTGGACTTAATGAGGTCAGAGATGTCCTTTGAAAGAATGTTGATGGCTGTTTTGTGAGGTTAATCATTTGTTCTAGTTCAGAGTAGAAAGAAGTGGCGATGTGGGACTTGGAGTTCCAGAGCAAAAACCATCTGAACTGTATGTAGGGAAGGAAGGGCTGATGATAGCACTAACAGCAAAAATTGTTCATAAATTAACCACAGGGTTGAACTGGGGCATACTCCAGTGCTGAGATGCCAGAGCTCTTCCCCACTTCTGATTCCACCTTACTAACGCCTGCCCAGCTTGAGAATACCAAGGAATAACCAGGCATAGGTGGGCAGGAAACTGTGGAAGCATATACAAAACTGTATATAGAGAGTTTTTTGTTTAGTAACTACTATTTATTCCCTTCTGTGTGGCAAGCATTGTGCTGACTGTCTTGTGCATGTTTTGTTACTCCTTACAACAATCCTTTAAAATATTGTCAATTAATTACTGAGAAAACTAAGGTTTAGAGAAGTTAATCAACCTGTTGAAAGTCAACTGGTAAGTGATGAGCTGAGATTATAACTGAGATCTCTGACTCCAGAGTCCTTGCTCTTCCCCGGCCTGCTGGCCTAGTGGTTGGGCAGCATGAGGGAGGTGGTCTGGAGAAGTGTTAGTCTGGGAGTCAAGGGAGAGGCATAGCAAGGCTTCTGAAAAGCTAGGGAACCTATTTTATGTACATAACCCACTTCCCTGACTCTACCTGACCAAGTAGTGAATGAAGTTTATCGCATACCAAAGTACCATCTAGAGCTGCATAGTCCCATAACACCTCTGCACTGATGGAATGTTCTTTATCTGTGTTGTCTAACATGGTAGCCACTAGCCATACATGGCTACTGAGCACTTAAAATGTGACTACTATGATCAAGGAACTAAAATTTTTAATTTAATTTAATTTTAATTAGTTTAAATTTAAAATCTTATACTTGATTCAGTTTTTGGAAAATTTTAAATACAGTTTGAACAACTTAGTATATGAAATTACTTTTTCAATTTAAAATTTTGTGAAATCTAAATACAGTTAGTATTGGAATTGATATTTGCTATACATATCATATATACTAGATTGCAAAGACATATGAAAGAAGTGAATGTAGATTATTGAAATTTTTAATTGGCTAGATGTTGAAATACTTTTAACATGTTGGTTTAAATAAATGTATTATTTAAATTAATTTCACCTATTTTTAGAAAAAAATTTAATGTGCCTACTAGAAAAATGTTCATTAAATGTGTGGTACACATTACATTTCTGTTGGATGGCTTTGATCTGGAGAGAGGGGTCCTGGTACTAACAGAAGTTTCAGTTAAGTGGTGGAGTTGAAAGGCCTTTCCCTACCTTTTATCCCCCCTACTCTAAGCCTCTCCATTCTTTCTTCCTCTCCATCCTTCTTACTCCTCTTACTCTTGAGGTATGGAAGGTATTATTACCTAATTATACCTCTCCACAGTGTTTAATTTTAAAAGACAGCAGAAGTTGTGTGGATGCTTCACATAAAGAAGTGTCTCATTGTCAGTGGATTTCATGCTTCAATGAGGGAAGTGGTTGGCCTTCTAGAAGTCTCTATTGATAGGTGCTGGTAGCATTCTTCTTGGACTTCCAGGATTGTCCCTAATTACATTCTCTGCTCATGTAAGTACTCATACTTGTCAAAACTCGAATCCTAGTTTAAGGTTCCAAAATGTGTATATATAGAAATTATTAGTCTGCTTATGTATACTGCTACTCTATTTCTAACAACGGGCCTTGCTGAGGTGCTAAAGACACTTGCAGTCAAAACCTGTCTTGCTCAAGCTACAAATTCTAGCAGGCATCACTGGGTGAGATACTAAAATGCTAAAGATTACATATCTCCAGAGCCCCTATTAAAAGGATATGTGGTAGAATCTCTTTATTTTTACCTTAAAAATAAAGTATCCACCCTGGCTGGAGTGGCTCAGTGGATTGAGCAGAGCCTACGAACCAAAGAGTTGCATGTTTGATTCCTAGTCAGAGCACATACCTGAGTTACAGGTCAGGTCTCCAGTTGGGGCACCTGAGAGGCAACCACATATTGATATTTCTCTCCCTCTCTTTCTCCCTCCCTTCCCTTCTCTCTAAAAATAAATAAATAAAATCTTTTTAAAAATAAATAAAGTATCCTTGTGTCTTTATACGTAAATTGGGGGAAAACAATCCCATGAGAGGGCATTTGGGTAGACCCATGACAGCTGAGAGGACAAAATGAATTCATACATGTAAAGTGCTTAGACCAGTGTCTGGAATATAATAAACCTTCAATAAGTGTTAACTATTAATATAAAACAGGTGTAGAATACTTCTAAATATGTGACAGAACTTATGTGACATCTGATCTCTATTAGAATATTTATTGGAAGCATAGTAACCTATCTTACTCAATAGAAGGAAAATGTTGGAACAATGAAACCCTAGGAGAGCTAACTACAGTTGCGCATCAAGAACTTGAAAGCTGCCGGCACTCTCTGTCTCTTGTCTCTGTACTTCCGTGTGTGTTAACTTCATTCTTGATCACTCCAGAAGGGCTTCCTCACATGGTCAGAAACCAACAGCTCCCAAGTCTACTTCTGGCACTTTCCTTTAGTGGAAGAATCTCTTCTCAGTTATAGTTAAAAAAAAAAAATCCAAGGGAAGGACTATGAGTGGCCTAGCTTGGGTCAGGCACCCATTCTTAAACCAGTCAACCTTAGTTGAGGGAACCTGGACATATAGAAGCATGGTTGCTCCTGTTGGAACCCCACAGTTAGGGGTTAGGTAAAGAAGTTACCAAACATAAGTAAGGGTGTGGGCAGAACCTTGCCATACTCAGTCATTGGCTGGGGACTACTAGGGAAAAGTATAGCTTCAGCTCAAATATTGTAGCAGATCCCAAAGGCGCTACAACTTGAAGCTGTCAGCTAACTTCTCCCTTCACAGCTGATCACTAAGTTCTTGAAGGGACATTCAAAGAACATGCCTATCCATGGGTGCCACGGTTCATCCTTGTGCTGTACAAATTTACCTTTCCACACAGGTTCAGAGAGCAGCTCCTCCATGTCCCTCTATTCTGAGGGGTGTGAGCTTTTGTTAACCATACCCTTCTTAGGTTGGGATTGCTGTACTGTCCATTCAAGGTCACAGTTCAACAACGGAGTGCCAGAGTTCCACACATGTGAATCATCTGAGTTCCACACATATTCTTCTCTGCCCTCATTGAGTAATAGGAGCCCGGCCTCTACTTGCTGATCAGGAACAAGGACCTCTGCCAAGGTGGTGACTCTTTTTTTTCTTGCTGGTCCCTGGACACAGGGATCCAAAGTGCCCAGGCAGCAACCATAGTTTGTAGTTCACTGTGTCCACTGGCAAGAGTGCACTCCCTAATGAGTCCCTTCAATTCTGCAGAGCCCAGAGTTGCAAGGATGGGGAACACAAAATCCTCCAGACAGTCATTGGGAGTGACAGTAAGAGGAATCACTCTTGCTTCCACTTTTTTGTTGTTAGGCACATATTTTCTTTCTACTGGGTACAGCACCAGAGAGGCCTCTGATTCAGTGCACGTACTGCATCCTGGAGGCATGCCCAATCCATAATAGTCTTGCCTCCAAGATTACATTTTACAATCAACAGCCAGGTTATAAGATCCTTCAGGGTAGGGAATCATCTATGTAAACCCAGAGTCTTTAATGCCACCTGGGATATGATATTGGAATTTGATATGTATTGCTCAACCAAATGAAGAGATGAATAATGAATTAATTAAAACAATGAAAGCTGGATGAATATAAGGCCTTTGGGACTAGGGAGTAGTGTGGAATGGCTACAGAATTGGCAATATCATTCATAATCATTTTCAGCTACAACCTGTAAGGTATGACTCCTGAATCCTTAACTACAAACCTTACCTTCTTCATGAGTTTTAGACAAACGTCTACAACAGCAAACTTGATGTTGATGCCCAGATGTCCCCAAAGCACCTGCAACAAAACATGTTCAAATTGAATTCATTTTCCCACTAACCCAATTCTTCCTTCTCCTCTGCTAATGCTACCCAGAACAGAATTTCTCCCTCAGTCTTATCATTCAATTTGTTACTAAAATCTTGTTATTTCTTTATCTTCCATAGCTTTGGAATTTGACTTTCCCTCCCCTCTGCTTTCCTTCTCTCCAGCTACTTTTCCTTACTATCCATCTTGCTTGTCATTGTCAAATTGATTTTTCTAAAACACAGACTTAATCATGCTTCTCTCTTTCTTAAGACTATCTAATAGCTCCCTACTGCTGTAGGATAAAACTCATACTTCTTGGTTAGCCTGGCTTACAGTGTCTTCCATAGTCTGGTCCTGTCTATCTCGCTTACTACTCTACAAGGCTGGAAGCTTGTGATGGTGGGGATTGTATTGTCCTTATCTTCATTATTCCAGTACCTAAAACAGTTTTGGAGACCCAATAAAATTTCCCTAAATGAATGAGGAGATAAGACCTGAAATGGGCTTTAAGATTGAGCTGGGTGGATAAAATATATGAGGTCTGTCCAGAAGAAGTCCAGCCATTGTTAACATAACAAGAACAGTTTGCATGACATTGATGTAACCTGGCAGCCAAGGACAGTGGATTGGAATGCTCATATGCGAACAACGATGACTTCACTGTACTAGTCAGAGGGGGCAATAGACACCATTGAGTGAGCACGTGTACTGTGTGGCTGTTGTATTCAAAATGACTGAGCAAGTAGAGCAATGAATCTGTATCAAACTTTGCGTTAAGCTTAAACATTCCCCTGCAGAAACTATTCAGATGATTTCAGAAGACTGCAGCTATGGGCAACTGGTGATTGGCAGCTTCATCATGACAACACACCTGCTCATGCATCACATCTCATGCAGAGTTTTTTAGCAAAACATCAAATCACCCAGGTGACACAGCCCCCCTATAGCCCAGATTTGGTGCCCTGCAACTTCTGGCTTTTCCCAAAGCTAAAGTCACATTTGAAAGGGAAGATATTTCTGAACTTTGATGAAATTTAGGAAAATATGACAGGGCAACTGATGACAACTGGGAGAACTGTGTGAGGTCCCAAGGTGCTTAGTTTGAAGGGTACTAAGGTGTCATTGTCCTATGTACAATGTTTCTTGTGTCTTCTTCAATAAATGTCTCTATTTTTCATATCACATGGCTGGATACCTTCTGGATAGACTTCATAGATAAAACATATAATCTGGAAACTTCAAACAATTATTGGGCTATTAAGTTAAGTTTATTGATGAAAGAAATTCCTTATCCTTAATTTTTGTATCTCCAGGATTTTGATCAAGACGATGGCATAGGTAAATGCGGTATTCATATTCTCCTACAACCACATCAAAATTACAACTAAACTACAGAGTAACCATCATTCAGAACCACCTGAAATCTAGCTGAACAGAAGTCCTACAACTAAGGATATAAAGAAGAAGCCACATCGATACTGGTAGGGGAGCAGAGAAT
>VMDR010020026.1:0-17866 GCA_007922815.1 Macrotus californicus
TTCAGAGCATTAGCTTTCAGTTGTTTTGTTATGCCAACATAAACATTTTTAAAGCAGTTGAGATCATATGGTGTATATAGTTACTGATGTTTTTGTTTAAAAGAATCATAAAAGACGAACTAATAGCTCAAACTTTGTGAATTCTCTTAGTAGAAATGGGTATATTATGACATGCTTTATAGAAAGATTTTGGCATCCTGTTTCATTCTTTTTTAAATTTTGGCAAATATTAAAGTAATATTTCTTTTTTTTCAAGGCTTATTATACAGCAGACTGGAAGAAAACCATAGCTAAGGGCTATGATTTGAGAACAGATGCTATTCCAATTGTTGCTGCAAAAAGTTCCAGAAATATTGCTAGTGATGTAAGTCTAATTTGAAATTAGTAAACTCTTGTTCTGTGTATTTTAAAAATCTTTACATGGAGGCTACATGAACTATATTAGAAAGCAAATTAAAAAGTTATAATACTAAAATATTTTTAGTATCCTAAATACCATTGATTTTTTTTATATTGCTCCACTTTAAAATCTTTAAAAACTCAATACTGTTGTTATGTTACAAAGAAGAAAATTCTTTTTAAAAAACAAACTTCTACTTATGTATAATCTAAATAAAAACTACAAATTATTCCACTTTCAATTATCCCCAGAGCACATCTCAAAACCATCCATTAGAAATGCCCTGCTAATTGTTTATTTAACACTACTAAAATGATAGATCCAGATTGAATTCAACTATTGCTTAATTTGTCATATAAATTCAATTTAATACTTAGCACTCCTACGTCATACCTTATCAAACTTCTGTCTGCCCTTCTTCTCCATATAGTTCAAATATAAACAGGCCTACGAGAAAGCCAAAGGCAAGCAAATTGGATTTCGTAGTCTTCAGGATGACCCTAAACTGGTTCACTACATGAATGTAGCCAAAATGCAGTCAGATCGGGAGTACAAAAAGGGCTATGAAGCCAGCAAGACCAAGTACCACACACCCTTGGATATGTTCAGTGTGACAGCAGCCAAGAAATCTCAGGAGGTTGCTACCAACACCAACTACAGACAACCCTTCCACAACTACACTCTGCTGCCCGATGCCTTGACTGTGGAGCACTCCAGGAACGCCATGCAGATCCAAAGTGATGTATGTGATGGTCAACAGACAGCTGGGATAGACTTATTCATTTCTAGCTGATGTGAGGGAAGAACAAGAAATTGATAATTCCACTCATTTTATCCTAAGCCTGGCTAGACTCATTGTAATTACGGGGGGCCTCTCCAGAATTTAGAGCTTGAGGATTTTACTCATTTGAACTACATGTTCCTTCTTTTGCGGGTTGTTATGTATATACTTTAAAACTTTAGATGTTAGACCCAATATATGATTTATCTTTTAAAAAAACGAGAGATTCAAATGAGTGCTATAGCATATGTCTTCTAGTGCAAAAGTTTGTTCACTTTTCCCCCAAGACAGTTAATTTTTAAAGGAATTATTGGGTCAGGATTTCCTGTTCAAAGCCACCATGAATGCAATTACTTTTATAATTAATTGTTTTCCAAGAGACAATAGGGAATAAAAAGCAGGTTATTCTCCCCCAGCTCCTTTTCATTCTTTTTGATAATTAGTGAATCATCTAGATAAAGAAACCCAAGCCCTGACTCTTTCTGAAATGAAAATTCCCTTTTATGTTGTAAAGAATCTGTACAAATCTGACTTCACCAACTGGATGAAAGGGATCGGCTGGGTCCCGATAGATTCCCTGGAAGTGGAGAAGACAAAGAAAGCAGGAGAGATTCTCAGTGAGAAGAAGTATCGCCAGCACCCTGAGAAGCTGAAGTTCACATATGCCATGGACACGATGGAACAGGCGCTTAACAAAAGTAACAAACTGACTATGGACAAGGTAAGACCTCACCTGCTGGTCTCAGCCCAAGAACCCTCACAGCGCTCATGCCTTTGAGCCTGGCACTGCCCCTATGATCTTTCTTTGTCAGCATTTCAATCTCTCTGATGGTCCTGGTGGTGGTGGTGGTAGGAGGAGCATTCTGTAACTTACTTCATGTCTAGAGAGCTCTCACTTATACTGACCCTTGGGCTGTCTGTCAACACCAGGCTGAAGGTGTGACCAAACCACAAAACCCAACCCACGCAATGTGAGGTGAAGGCAAGATGGTGTTTGTTGTTTCCATGGAAAGACTCTGTTGTTTGATCATTTTTTCCTTCATCTTGTGTCTAGTCTTATCAGCCCTTGTTGCTATTCACTCATTTTCCAGTATCAGATTTGATCTCTCCTACCATGGGGCTGTGAGTCTCTCCCTCCTGATGGGAGGTTCACTACACACTGGTCCTGGTGTACAATCATGTGCTTGCCCTTCTTGTTGTAGAGGCTCTACACTGAGAAATGGAACAAAGACAAGACCACCATTCACGTCATGCCTGATACGCCAGACATTTTACTCTCCAAGATGAACCAAATCACCATGAGTGATGTAAGTAGATGAACAACAAATGTAGGGGAGTAGGTAAAGAGAACTAATGTTTATGGAATGTCTGTCTTCTACATGCCCACCACTTTGAAATCAGGATCCCCATTCTAACCCAAATAACAAGATGCTGATTATTTTTTTCCCATTTAATCATTTAGAAACTGTACAAAGCTGGATGGGAAGAAGAAAAGAAGAAAGGATATGACTTGAGGCCGGATGCCATCCCAATAAAGGCTGCAAGAGCCTCTAGAGACATTGCCAGTGATGTAAGTGCTTCCACTGGGCCTGCCTTAGGCTGAGCGAATCAGAGAAAAGGAGCCAAGCTTGTGTGTTTCTGGGAGCTACAATAGGCTCTACCCATTGTTGGTGGGATCATCATCCCGTGCAACACACAGCCACATTCCTTCACTCAGTCCACGGACACTCTAATCATTTGTTCATTATTGAATATGAAAAGTGACTGGGTCTTGTTAAAATAAGCTGCTTTTAGAGTGTTCAAATCATTTATAGGTAATTCTAAGCAAAAACATAGGGATGCAAGCTACACACTTATTTACCTAGGAGACCCATGAGCAGGCTTTTCCTAAATTTAAAGATGCACCATGAAATATGGTGCCTGCAGCCTTTTCTGCTGGTCAGACAGCTGAGAGGGAAAACCTGCTTTCTAAAGCACCCTAAAACAACTGATTTCCACATTTATTTGATTAATTCTGAGATCATTTTCTTTCTATGGACTCAAGTCTGGTGAGAAATGTGAAGTAAAAAGATTTTGTTCCCTGGCCCATGGACTCTTTTCTTTCTGACTTTAGAGTAGCTTTAAAACTCTATCTACAACTATGACCAAGCTAATGGCATCTGGTTTACTATATTTTCTTCTCTTTTCTCCTTCCTCTTCACCACGCTTTTATTCCTGTCCACAGTTCAAATACAAGCAAGCATATGAACAAGCCAAAGGGAAACACATTGGCTTCCGGAGCCTGGAGGACGACCCCAAGCTGGTGCACTTCATGCAGGTGGCCAAGATGCAGTCAGACCGGGAGTACAGGAAAGGCTATGAGAAATCTAAGACATCCTTCCACACGCCGGTGGACATGTTCAGTGTGGTGGCAGCCAAGAAGTCTCAGGAAGTGGCCACCAACGCCAACTACAGGAGTGTGATCCACACCTACAACCTGCTTCCTGATGCCATGAACTTCGAACTGGCCAAAAACATGATGCAGATTCAGAGTGATGTACGTGATAGCCACACCATTTGCAGAGCATTTGCTCCAGATAATAAGCAAATCGTTAATGACCATAAGTAATGAAATTTTGAAAATCCTGAAAGAAATTCATGTGTAATTTCCCAATGAGGTGTTTCGTTTTTGTTTTTTGTTTTTAATCTTAGGTTATTTTTTTAACAAAAGGGGATCAGTTCTAGAAACTAAGTCTTATTTTTTACTCTTATTGCTGTGAGCCTTGCTGAATGCTGGATTCAGCAATGGCAAATGAAATTTGGTTTCAGAAAGAATGTGTTGAAAGTGGTCTGTGTGACAAAGAAGCCTAAAGGCTCCTAATAAAGGAGTGAGAGGGACAGCAGCAAGTCAGACAAGTGGATAGCTCCTACCCCTCACTCCCAACCAGCATTCATTCCACTGTGCCCAACTTTGTGATCGCCTATCTTACCTACTGAGGAAATATTGAGGAGGTGACGGCTAAGGCAGCTTATTAGAATGAATGTGAAGAAGACACTGACAGTAGAGAGCCAAGAATTCAGCTACAGAGGACACTTGGTGGCTGGAAAAAGTTAATTTAAATTACATATTAAATGCCGGCCACACCAAGACTGTATTTCTCTTTGGGAATGTAAGAGCTGAGCTATTATCTCATATGTATAATGTATATATTACATATATGAGGGACATAAGGGCCCAAATGGAAGCAACCGTGTATATAGTTGTAGAGGAACAAGACAGAGCTGATGGGAGAAAAATGAGATTTGTACCAAGTACCAGCGAGGTTCCTGGTGTCCCTGAGGGGATTGTAACGATGGTGGCTGATGAGAGACTTATGGCAAAAGAGGAAAATGGGGTCCCCGTAAGTCACCTATTAACCAAGAGAATTTGAAAATTTTTGTGAGAAAGTTAGGCTAGCATAGCCACCTTTCTTGAGATAATAGTAACATGGTAATTTAATCTATTTGGTATTTCTTAGCACTTTTTCTTCAGGAAGGCATTGAGAAAAACAAATCACAAAGATATTACTGCTTATTTTTAATTTCTCATACAAAGAGATGTATAAAATCTAAAATTAAAGGATGAAAATCGTTGAAATTCAACATACTTTTGGTTGAAAACTGAAATGGAACTTACAGAATGTTAAATACCCACGCATGGTTCTTAGAAGTTGTGGTTTCTTCTCATTCTCGAACTTTCCTCTTTTGCAGAATCAGTACAAAGCTGACTACGATGAGTTCATGAAAGGTGTTGGGTGGCTGCCTCTGGGCTCCCTGGAGGCCGAGAAAAACAAGAAAGCCATGGAGATTATCAGTGAAAAGAAGTACCGTCAACATCCAGACACTCTGAAGTATTCCACGTTGATGGACTCAATGAATATGGTTTTGGCCCAGAATAATGCAAAAATTATGAATGATGTAAGTCTTTCACTAATGTAGTGTTTCATCTGCATCAGGGAGAAGCCGGGCATGTCTTACACTTAATCCACAGATTTTGCTGAATGTTAGAGCATCATAATTAAAGTTTACCTGAAAGAGGGCCTTGTAATTAAAAAAATTATATATATATAAATTAGTCTTAATAAATGCCCCTACCCAAATGCTCAACGAACCACTCTACCCAATAGATGTAACAAGGTAAACATGGAGTCTTGTTTGTCTGAGGTGTGTTTGAGTAGAAGTTCACAAGATTGAATCAGAAGATTGCCTGGTAACAGCTGGATGCTGCGCCCACCCTGCTTCCTAGAGGCTGTGACGGGATCAAAGCAGACTCCTAGACCACATGGCTTATAGCAGCACTCTGAGCCAGACCTTCTCTGGGAATTCAGTAGTTCTGTGGATTACTAATTTTTCTAGCCTTTAGGAAAGCCTTAGTGTATTTTTATATTTCTCAGCTATAAGTTGATATCAGCACCAACAGGTACATCAAACTTGGACATGTTTTTAAGTTACAAATAATAAAGTAATTGCAGCAGCATTGGCTATATTATGTGGATCACAACTTGAAATGCTATTGATTAGCAAAAAGGGGTAAAAATTATTTTGACTCTAACATGAAATAGTTGCAGAAAATGATAGTCCTAGACATAGAGCTGTATTACACTAAGACTCTGAGTAAATCCTCTGGAGTCTTCTGAGAAAACAGATTTGTCCAGAAGAGCAGCCTCCTTGAAAGGAACTTGCTTAAAAGAGGAGGCACGCCTCTCAGTGCCCCTTTTAGCATTTAGAATTTAAACTATCACAAGCGTACTTTTATTTTTGCAACATTAAACTTTCAGATTTTTCTTCATTGTTAATAATTACCATTTCAGAATAGGGAGGCCGAGACGAGAATCATAGAAACAGCAAATGCTAACACTGAGAGATAGCTTGGGGACCATCAGGTGAACCCTCCCATTGCAGCTTTGAGGAGAGAGGCAGGCCCCTCCCCTAAAGGCACACGGTTGGTGAACTGCTGGGTCTAGACTAGAACCAAATTCTGATGACTAGCTATTGCTCTTTCCACTAGAATTGTGCTAATACTATAGCCGGTAGTCACATGTGGCAATTTACATTAGTTAAGGTTTTGCATATTATCTATGGCTGGTTTTACACTACAACAGGAGAGATTAGTTAATGATAGAGATCCTTTGACCCACCAAACCTGAAATATTTACTATCTGGCCCTTTACAGAAAAAGTTTACTGACCCCTGGTCTAGAAGAAGGCTCTATAATTTTTGTTTTTGTTTTCTCATTAAACTTGCTAAAACAAAGAGATAGCATTTTCTTTGCCTGTCAGATTGCAAAGATTTAAAAAGTTGTGTCGTTTGCAAGAAAGTTAATGTTAATGTAGACTCCTAAAAGGAACAAGATATAGAACATTATGTATTATATGATCTCATTTATATAAAAAGGACTATATGTGGGCTTTAATATGCCCAGAAAATTTTAGGATGGAGATGCTGTCTCCAGGCCGTCAAATAAGAGGATAGGACATTTTACTTTGTATGCTACCTCCTCTCCACTGTCTTGTTTGAATAAGCACCTTTTCATTTAAATTTTATAAAAATAAGAGCTAGCTAATAAAAAAAACATAAAATATTGATGTTTATGAACAATGACATATATACTAAGCCAGACTCCTTTTAAGATGATAACCCCCACTGAGATGGTTCTGTGTTCGTTTCACTTTCCAGCACCTCTACAAGCAAGCATGGGAGGCTGACAAGACCAAAGTCCACATCATGCCTGACATCCCCCAGATCATCTTGGCAAAGGCAAATGCAATTAACATGAGTGATGTAAGTATGATTCCCCCTGTTGGCCTCTTTCTTTCCCACCTAATTGAACCAGTAAAAATGAATGAACTAGTAAGTCTTAATTAGGAGAGTAAATGTTTTGAAAGTAAGAGCAGGAATCCAAAAACGAGAATCTTTCTCTGTCTTGCTTTGCTGACAGTTGGAGTCAGCCTCTCAATGAGATTTGGCCCCGGCCTTTAGGAATTTGAAGGGCAGGTGGGTTTTCTTCTAGGAGCAAATCCTCTTGCTCAAACGAAGTCACTTGGCAAGAAGAGAAGCACTTGAGGAGCAGGGGAAGAGGAAAAGCAAGTGAGAATCCTAGGACTTCACCCTTAGAGCGTCCACCCACCAGCTTTCGAGATGGTCCTAAAGAAGGGGTCTGGAAAAGTTAAATGGAAAAGGAAGATGCCCATTTTGAAGGATTTGAGGCCAGCCTCATGACAAGAAATGTGCAACATTTAGTGTTAGAAAATGCAGAGGTGTATTTCACTTCCTTTGTCATCCTAACCGTAGTTGCTAGGAAATCCTCTAATTCTGCCAGTTATTTTTTTCTTTTCTTTGTCTGAATTACATAGAGATTTGGAATTGCTGATTTCTTTTGGGATTGTAGAACCCACACAATTGTATAAATAAAAGTGTCAACTGCAAAACAATGAAGTGTTCTCTTGATATAAAAATGTGGCTGTTTTGTAGTCTTCCCTTGACTTTTACTTGATAAAATGCATAAATAAGAATCTATTGGGTTTTCACATTTTTAAAAAGCATACTTATAACCTAATGGAGAACTTTCACTTTTTCTGGTTTCTTAAAGGTATGTTTGAGTTTGTAATGAGTTTTTTTCAAATGCAATTGTTATTTGTGAGAACATCCAGCCATTGAACCACCTGTGAAACATTCTGTTCAAAAATAAAAATAATGCCACAGTGCTAGTTTACTATTTTAAAATAAGTCCAGGACTTCTATTTAAAGGAAAACTATTCCTCTGCCTCCCTTACAGAAACTCTACAAACTTTCTTTGGAAGAGTCTAAAAAGAAAGGCTATGATCTCAGAACTGATGCAATTCCTATCAAAGCTGCCAGGGCGTCAAGAGACATTGCAAGCGATGTAAGTTTGAAGGAAAGCAGTCACCTGGCCGGCCGGGTGGGGGTTCCTTATCTACCAGAATAATAGGGGCTGAGTTCTGGAAAAACTGAGTGCATAACATATGGAAGAAAATGTGCCTGCTAACAATAGCCTCATTCTATTCTGTGACTTCTTAGCTTTGCTATTTTGTTTTCTCCGCCATTCCTGAAAAAAACAGAATGCTAATCAATTATGACCACTTGAAGTCTGCTCCCTGACTCACGAGACCTAGGTGAATTTGTCTTGAACTCTGTCACCCAGGCTATAGCCTGTAGGAACCCAAAGACTTGGATTGTTCTTGCTGCTTAGGATCTGTCTTCCTAACAGAATGTCTCATGAAGTGGTGTGCTGGGGGTGCTGATCCTTTGCGCTCATGACAACTGATTATTAAATAACCAGGAATGGTGCAAACCAGTTGTTAAACTGTAGGTAGCTTGACATTAGCCACAGTGGGAGTATTTACACCACAGAAATTGGCAAACACTACAACTTAGGGCTTTTTCCCCCGAGAGGCTGGTGTGCCAGCATACCACTGCCATAACATACAAAGTAAGCTTTGTGAAATTCAGTTCTCATTTGGTTGTTTCCCCCAAAAATCCACTCACAGTGAGTCCTTAATGACTTGGGGATAGTGAGAGGGGCACATTTCACAACACTTTTCCCTTAGCCATCCCGCAGTCATGCTTTCTCTTTCCTCCTCTGTCTCTGTTCTCCATGTTTCCTTTCCTACTGATCCTTCCCTGTCTCACTCTCACATTGTCCTGAGAACTCCAAGTTCTTCTCCGTCTATTAGGCTGGATGAGTTGGCTCTCTCAGCTCCTACCCACTAACTCACACACTCAAACCCACAAGAGATAAGTAGAATGTATCCATATATCAGGTTGTCCCCTTTATAGAGGGGAATTGGGTGATAAATAGTAAAATTTCTTCCCTATTAGACCAGTATAGAGGGTCTTAAAAGAAAAGGAGCTCCACAAATATAAAGCTACTCTAAAATCATACTGTGAATCTCATAACTGAACCTATTATCATCAGTAAAAACTGCCTCGGTGATTTGTCATGGAAGCATCAAGCTGCTTAGAACATTCTCCTTTTTTGTCTCATTTGCTGCACTCTTATTACCAACTGAAGGCCTCTTTGACACTAACAGCAGAGTATGTGTGGAAGGCAGTGTGGTGCATCACCACACGATCTGGGTTCTAATCCTTAGTGACCTTACAAGTTCCTTACCTCTGGCTCCCAGCCTACTCTTCTATCAAATGGGGGCGGCAGCAGTGACTTTGCCATCTGCCTGACAAGGTAGAGTTGTGTCAAGTGACACAAATGAATGTGAAAAATGTGTTTTCTGAACTTTAGAATTCTATACAAGTATTACTTGTTATGAAATACAGAATGCTGACACTAGAATGATTTCTAAGTCAAGGAAACTGCTCTGAATAAATGTTCAAATTTTCTTCACAGTATAAATACAAATATAACTATGAAAAGGAGAAGGGGAAAATGGTTGGTTTCCGCAGTCTTGAGGATGATCCCAAATTAGTACATTCCATGCAAGTGGCTAAGATGCAATCTGATCGGGAGTATAAGAAAAACTATGAGAAGACAAAGACCAGCTACCACACCCCTGCCGATATGCTCAGTGTCACGGCTGCCAAGGATGCCCAAGCCAACATCACCAACACCAACTATAAGCACCTAATTCACAAGTACATCCTCCTTCCAGATGCCATGAACATCCAGCTGAGCAAGAATATGAATCACATACAGAGTGAAGTAAGTCTCCCTGCTTTCTGGATGATGGATGAATTCCTAGCATGGGAAGGGAGATCATAGTCTCCTATGCCACACTTTTCTATTGGGTGAAGGGATAAGCCAAAGAACATAAATACATAACCCATAGACACAGACAACAATGTGGTGAAGGCCAGAAGGAATGGGGACAGGGTGGGGGCGGAGGGGAGAGGTGCATGGAGGTAGGCAAAGCAGGGGAAATAGGGACATCTGTAATAGTGTCACCAATAAAAATAGAGTTAAAAAGGTAAATTGGTACGGTAAAGTAGATTTGCCTCTTCTCTTTATAGAATGAATATAAGCAGGACTACAACGAATGGTACAAAGGGCTTGGCTGGAGTCCAGCTGGTTCCCTAGAAGTGGAGAAGGCCAAGAAAGCAACGGAATATGCCAGCGATCAGAAATACCGCCAGCACCCCAGCAACTTCCAATTTAAGAAGCTGACTGACTCCATGGACATGGTTCTTGCCAAGCAGAATGCGCTTACCATGAACAAGGTAGAGAGGACAGCCACCCTTCCACACAGTTCCCAGCGAGGCAGGGCTCACAGCTCTGGTTCTTATCTGGGACATTTGATTCTGGCTCACCACTTCTAGGTGCTGGCACACAGTTCCAGAGCATGTCCTATGCCATTTTCTCCTGCTGCCTACCTCTTGATTTTCTTTCTCCTGCCCTTCTAATTGAGATAGAAATCTTTGTTTTTCATTTATTGTATCTTAAGCATTTTGATCCATCCTAGAAGATAAAAAACATTTAAAAGTTTATTTTTAATATCTGAGTTTGATTTCTGTCTTCTCTGAATGACATACTATTTTAGTTACTAAATTAATTTATTCTAATTCAAATTGTGTGCATTCAAATACTCTGCTATATTTTTTTCTTTCTGGTTTGTCCTCAAAAGCTATTCAAATTTCAAATGCTTTTTTTTTTTATTTAACTTCCTAGCACTTATACACCATTGATTGGAACAAAGACAAAACCAAGATTCATCTGATGCCCGACACACCAGATATTTTACAAGCCAGGCAAAATCAAGCACAGTACAGTCAGGTAAAGCCACATAAAAATTTGACTTGAAGCTAATTAAGTTTATTAAGTGATGTAAAGGTAAAAAAATCTCTGTAAATGCTAAAGCATTGGAAATGGATGACTCAACAGGCTAGCTGAAGTTCCGCGGAGGCAGGCTGTGTTTTGTTTCTCTCAGTATTCCTGTTCCGCAGAGAGTGGGAAGTCAGTAAATAACTGTTGAAAGAAGATATTGTATCAGACAGACCTGGTGTGAGTTTGGTTTTGCCATTTATAAGTTGTATAATATTGGGTCTAAACCTTAATTTCCTCATCCCTGAAATTGGGGCCATAGAAGTGCCCATGACATTGAATTGTTGTGAGGACCAAATGAGAAATTCCATGTCAGGCTCTCAGCACAGAGTCCGACACATAGTAAGTCCTGGATGGTCTTCAGCTGTTTTTGTTATTATTCAGTTTTTGCACA
The DNA here is from genome assembly GCA_007922815.1 of Macrotus californicus. Lineage (NCBI taxonomy): Eukaryota > Metazoa > Chordata > Mammalia > Chiroptera > Phyllostomidae > Macrotus > Macrotus californicus. Next base: position 11,384 of record VMDR010020026.1, read on the forward strand.
TGTGCATCCATTCCATGAATTTGACTCAGAAAGTTTAACTTATTTATTGCATCTTATAAAAGGCATCTTATCACTTAATTACTTTTAATTAATTAATTAATTAATATAAAATTACTTTTATCACTTAATTACTATTTGTTACCTGACTTTGTTATCAATTATTTTAACACCTGTATTCAAAATATGAGTACACAGGCATGTCAGGTATATTGGGAAAGTTATCCGATATATCTGTCATGCCTGTTTTGTGTCTGAAAAGAAAAGGCCATATTCCATGATATCCCCTGGTGTGGGGGATGTCTCGGAGCCAAAAAATTGAAGCCAGGTCACGCGACACTTAGTCAATGCTCTATTAAACAGCTTGTTTTGTTTTTATCCCTATCTTTAGAGATAAGGTAGATGATGTTAGATGTACCTAGATTTCTATTCTCTAGATAAATTTTTGTTCAGTAATCTGTGGGTGTTTTAATATACACTGAATAACAAACACTGAATCTTGCCTTTAATTTGCAGAAACTCTATAGACTTGGGTGGGAAGAAGCTTTGAAGAAAGGCTATGATCTCCCAGTTGATGCAATTTCTGTACAGTTGGCCAAAGCTTCAAGAGATATTGCTAGTGATGTAAGTACCACTTTGACTTCCGTAAGGGTCTGAATCAGGTACCTTAATGCTTCATTTTGTTAACCCCAATAATAAACCACAAAAATTTCAGAAGGCCTTGGCTATAGAAAATAAATTACCAGAATTTCATAAGAAAGTACAACCTCTAATCACAATCTTTCAAACCAAACAAAACAAGGAATTGGTTCAGAGAGAAAGACTGTCTAAAGACAGAATCTAACAATAAATTCTAATATAAGGGAAGATTCTCCCTAATTTAATTAATCTGGGGCACTCCAGAAGTGTCAAAAAACCAATTAGATAATGTATTAGTGCCTGCTTTCTGGCTTGAAGGTCAATACATTATTAAAATGAGTCAATGTGGTAATGAGACTAGAGCAATAATGGCAATAATGATGATTGCAAGTTCCCCAGAGTATAAACTCATTTTCATTTCATGTTATGAGCTCCCCATAAGGTTAAGATGGGGTAGGAATTAAAGAAACAGCATCAGTAATTTCCCAACAATGCAACATTTGATGGTGCCTATTTTCTTTCCAAGTGAACCTATTAGAAACTTTTGAAATCTTACACTAAAATTAAATTAACTATAAGTGAACGTTCCCACTATTGTAGAAATTGTATCTCCTCTCAGTTTCAAATGGTTTTTGTATCTGTAAAATTTAAGAAAATTAGAGCAATTTTTATAAATACTTAACAAATTAAAATCATAGAATTCAGAGTCAGAGGATAACTTAAAGGTTATTTAATCCAATCTACCCATTCAATGCCTGTCATTATTACTGTCATGACTATCGTCATTGTTATTGTCATCCAGTACTAGTGCAGTTTTCCCAGCTGAATCTAAACTTTGGATTTCACTTGTACTTCCTTAAATTTACCTAGCTCCTTTTGACCCACCTTTGCCGTATGTTGAGATCATAATCTAATCTCACCTTTGCCATATGTTGAGATCATAATCTAATCTAACATATGGCTATGGAAACCACTAAAAATCCTGCTGCTTAATAAATTAATCTTCACTATTAGGCCTGTTCAGCATTTTTTTTTTTTTTGCCATTCTACTTTCCCATTATTCTCTTAAGGATGTCACAAGTGCTTTATAAAACAATACCCTAAACTCAGCAAACACAATGCTAGCACATCCCAGAATATATTTCTGCCTCCAGTTGGAATGAATTTCTCATCACAACCTCTCTTGATGCTCAGCTACATTATATTTCTTTGGAAGCCTCTACTTAAGTTTTTACGTTTCTTATTAACGTAGACATCCCTTCTCTCGTTTCAGTTTTGGAAAAAAGAAACAAAACAAAGCAAATTGAGTTTAACATAACCTCTATTTATGTTAATAAAAGAATCGTTTCCTCTTATTTCAGTTTAAATATAAACAAGGCTACCGCAAGCAACTTGGCCACCATATTGGATTCCGGAGTCTGCAAGATGATCCAAAGCTTGTGCTGTCCATGAATGTGGCCAAAATGCAGAGTGACAGAGAGTACAAGAAGGACTTCGAGAAATGGAAAACCAAATACACCAGCCCAGTGGACACGTTGGGGGTGGTGCTGGCCAAGAAGTGTCAGGCCTTGGTCAGTGATGTGGACTATAAGAACTACCTGCACCAGTGGACGTGCCTGCCTGACCAGAACGATGTTATTCAAGCTAAAAAAGTTTATGAACTACAGAGTGAGGTCAGTTTCTGTTAAATCTAATAGTTTATATGTTACTTCCTATGTCATATGAGTGGCCAGTTAGTCATAGGGAGATGGAAACTACAAAGAGGAATTATTACTGGATATCTAAAATGCATGTGTTTGTAATGGGTAGACTCGCTTGAGTCAAGGGTCCGGATGAGAATGGGGTTTTGATGGCTTGCTTTGTGTTTTCACAGAATCTGTATAAGTCTGACCTTGAGTGGCTGAAAGGCATAGGATGGAGTCCCCTGGGATCTCTGGAGGCAGAAAAGAACAAGCGGGCTTCAGAAATCATCAGTGAGAAGAAATATCGTCAGCCCGCAGACAAGAACAAGTTCACCAGCATTCCTGATGCCATGGACATAGTTCTGGCAAAGACAAATGCCAAAAACAGGAGTGATGTGAGTACGGTTCTTTGAAAATGAATAAAATAAGTCGCAGTGCCAGGTATAATGGTAGGTGCTCAGTATAATCTGCTTAATAAATTAGTAGAACAGCGTAGCATCACATCACAGCAGTGCTTTATATTTAGTTGCTTTCTTTGAACTATAAACTACCCCACACTGAATTATGTAAGCATGGGTCGGCATCAGTTATTGTCACCCAGAGCTTGCTTGTTTGTTTGTTTGTTTGATTACCCAAATGTGGCGAGAAAACTATTGATCGTATTTTTTTTCATTGCAACTCGAGTGCATTTAAAACCCAGATTTTCTTGTTGTATGTTGTTTTGGGGCATAGTGTATGGGAGGGAGATATTCTGAGTACCTTACACAGGTGCAATAGAGAAGTTATAAAGACATTATTTTCTTCTGCGTGATAATAATGCATTTTGTTTAGCTGAATCAAGATACATAGACAATTATATATAAATATATTTATATATAATTTATTATATTTATAAATATAAATATATTATAAATAATATAATATAAATATTAATATATAATATAAGATATTATATATAATATATAATATAAATATAATATTATTATAAATATAAATATATTTATAAATGTATATACATGTATACACACACACATATATATATATCCCATTGTCAACTCCCTTCTCCACAACCGACACGTCCAGTGTCTGACTTGTGCTGGGTGCTCAATAAATATTTATTGAATAAAATAATTTAAAGATAGCAGTATACAGTAATTCTATGCAAAAAAAAGCAGAAAGTAATCATCACTGCTCAGTTAGAAGCGTGACCCTGAACATCACAAAAAGTTGAATTATGTGCACTAAGATTCTGGAACTGGTAAGAAAGTTTAAATCAATATATAATAATAACTGTTTGGGTGTTAGAAGGATCTAAATATATGTAATATGCAATATATTTTATATACATCATATGTTACTTTTTATATAATATATATAAGCTCATAATCAGCTTATGGTAAGCATCTGGTAAGTCGTTGCTCCTCACTTCCCAATCCACCTCATAGATTTCTTGGAAGTTTGGTATCCAAAATTCATAGTCAATGCTGACCTGTCAGTTTTATTATGAAAGTTTGGGGGTTTTTGTTTTGTTTTTATGATGCAAATTTGAATCCAACCAGCTGGCTAATAAAACAACAAATTTATGCAAAATATTTCCCCCTTTGGAATCCAAGTATTTTTTTTCCCTCCATGAAACAGGCCTGTTTACAAAGCTCTGAACTAGTAAGGTGGTCAGGAGAAAAACCCTGGGCCATGAAATTTATCAACGCCAGTGTCTCAGGACAGACTCCTCAACAGTGTGCCCCTGTTACAGGTCTCAGGAGAAGGCCCCGAGGTCCTTGAGCCTCCTGTCTCTCCTTTTGAATAGACCAATACATCCATCTCAGTATAAACAAATATTAGCATTTTCTCCATTTTCCCTGGGGTAAAAATGACACATGCCTTTAAACAAATGGTCTAGCTTAATGGTTGTTGACCAGGGACAACTTTGTCCCACAGGGACATTTGGCAACCCTTAGAGACCTTTTTGGTTGTGACAGTGTGAGGGTGGTGTGCTACTGGCATCTAGTGGCTAGAAGTCAGATATGCCACAAACACCCCAAAATGTACAAGACGACCCCCACCCCTGCCCCTACAAAGAATCATACAGTATGCAGCATTAACAGTACAGGTTGAGAAACTCTGATTGTACTCAGAAAGGTTAGTGCAGAACCAGGATAAATGCATATGGAAATTCACAAGCCTTGCTTTGTTTTTGCCCTGAGGGTCTTAATCATCTACCCTGGGTGATCTAGGCTATGGTAAACATGTTCAGGATGGAGAGAAGGGCCAACCCCACACACCCCACACTGCATGCCTCAAAGGGAAATTGACAAGTCCAAGGAACAAATGAGACTTTTAAAATGTTTATATTAAAATAATTTCAGGTATACAGACACATTGCAAAAATAGTACAAATAATTTATATATAAATCTTCAGCCATATTCACCAATTGTTAACATTTTGCCATATTTCCTTTTTTTTGCCTTCTCTCCCCGTCCCCCCTGTTTCATGATGCTATTCTATCCCTAAATACTTTATTATGTATGTCCTGAAAATAAGAATATTCCACAAGAACATAACCACAGTACAATGGTCAAAATTAGGAAATTAATTTTGAAGCAATATTAGACTACAGAATTTACTCAATTTTACCACTAATATTCTTTAGCAAAGGTTAAAAAATTTCTCATCCAGTAGCCAATCAAAGATCACACATTGAGTTCACTTGTCATGTCTGTAGTCTCATCGAGTGTGGAGTGGGTGCTCACTATGTCTCTGTCTCCCAAGTCCTTCACATTCGCAAAGAGCACCGACTGGGTATTTTATAGACTCCCGCAGTTTGGGTTTGTATGAGGTTTCCTCATGATTAGATGCAGGTTTTGTATTTTTAACAGGATAATGCGTGTGTACCCTCCTGCATACATGATCCCAGGAGATAACAGGACATCGATCTGTCTCACTATTGATCATTTTATCTTTGATCACTTGTTTAAATTGGTGTCTCCAAGTTTCTCCACTGGCATTACTGTTTTATGCTTTGTCATTGATGAGTATCTTGTGGAAAGATTCTCTGACAATGTTAGTATTCTAGTTTTGGTAAATCAAAAATATTTTTATTTGGGTCTCCCTCTGTGAAGAAAGACAGAGGATTGTTCTGGAACATACATGAATTTTTGATAAATTCTGAAAAAAATACTTTTGGGAATCCTAATCCCCTAAATAATTATGGGGTATAACTATAAATAATAACATAGGAAATGAGACTCCTTATTTTCTAGACACACCTTGACTATGTCATCTTTTGAGAAAATAAGTCTGTCTCCCAATTGAACACTGAGGGAAGCTTTTACAACCCAGCAGATGGAGAATTGCTGCTCCATTTTGTCTTCTTGGCAAAGGCTCCAATTACTTGGGTTGATTTCTTAGGCAGGGTTACCTGTAACTTGGAAAAGGTAATTCATAATCTCTATTTTAAAAGGCAATCATGTCCCAGATAAAGCAAGAAATACTGTAAGCTATTTGCTGCTTATACTATCTGCTTATGCTATCAATCATAAATCTCAATTCAGATGAATTCAGTAATCCTGTTTCAAGTAACCATGTCATTCACTAATCTAACACCACTACTGAAAAACTCTTATTTCTCATTTCAGAGACTTTATAGAGAAGCTTGGGACAAGGACAAGACTCAAGTCCACATCATGCCGGACACACCTGACATTATTCTGGCTAAAGCAAACTTAATCAACACAAGTGATGTGAGTTTCCAATTCAGCATGTGTTTTCAGAAAGCTAATTTTAATTACTTCTAAAACAGTAAATTTATTTGCAAGTTATTTGGAATGCCTGGGTTATTTCCATTAATGAACTACATGTGACTTAGATTCCTCCGTTACTGACTTTTAGCGTGAACATCAACACAATGCCACTCCCTACCCCAGGCATAGACAGGACGTGTGCTGCCTGTCACTGTAGTCCATGATTACATTAATAATCATAATGTGATGGTCTCTGTCACTCTCCCCTATGTGGAGAGGAGCTCCTTGGGGGCACAGACAATTGCTAATGAATCTGCAGTGCCTCACTAGGATAGCGCCTGACACATAAAATTCAATGAAATGTCAAATGAATCAGCATAAAAAATCTCTTGCAGGATAATTTCATTTTTATTTTTATTTTTTT
>VMDR010020027.1:0-17876 GCA_007922815.1 Macrotus californicus
GTAGCAATATATCCTGATAGGCATAACACTATTCCCAAAGTTTGAGTTTTAGTGGATTTTTTAAACCTAAAATGGTGAAACAAATCAATAATGATAAACAAAGCAGTTTGGTTACCAGAATTTTGTAGCTCTGTTTTTAATATTTACTGTGCAACTTGCAAGTAATAAGTGAATTTTCCAAAGGACACCTTTTTAAAGAAACTGACAAATTGTAAACTTTTTCTCACTTTAACCCATAGTGAGATCAGGTTGACATGATTACTGCAGGTGGGGAGGGAAGGAAGAAGACTAGATGAAGGAGGTGAAGGGAAGAAAATTTCTAAACCATTTCAGTGAAGTAAAGATCGATTTCATTTTAATATAATTTTTAAATGGTTGTCCAAACCCCCATAATGCACCCACACAAAAGGCTTCAGTTAATGTGTGTGTATTTTGAGCAGTTCCCCTCTTCCACCCTCCAGTTTAATTTCCGTCCTTCAAATGAGATGAATGGAGCGTGAAACAGGTCATATCTCAGTGCTGACACATGGGTTGCAGATAGAACTCCCAGCCTGAAGAAGCAGCCAGTTTGGAGATTAAATCAAAGCAGCTCTCAATAGATGGGAGGTCAGCCAGGGCCAGCTTTGACATTTGATAGGACCTTGTGATCAATCAGGCCTTTCTTCACTCTTCCAGGCTTCCTCATAAGAGTGGCCCTAAAAAACAGATGGGATATGTTACAAAGTGCAGGAGAAGTACTAGATTGTGAAAGGAGATAGGTGTCAACATTATCAAAGGGACAACAGTTATTTGAAGCAGCCAGCAAATCAGAAGATCCTGCTTTGCTGCAATTGCTGTGCTAAAGTTTGCTTTTCATGATGTGAAATCCAAGCCTTGAGAATGGGGAGATAATTTTTAAAATGTCTTACCTCCTATGCATTAAACTGTAAACTGTGAGCATTCCTGATATCGTAAGATTAAATTTTAGTCAGCCTTTACTCTGTAAATAAACTGTGTTTCCAGTAAGGCAGAGCTTAGTTTTTGCTCTGTTTGTTTGCTTTTTTAATTTGTCTTTGGGGAACACACACACACATAAAACCAAGACATGATAACCTTTGGAAGAAAGGAATCAAAGGGTATTTATGCAGAGAACTCACTGGGCAGGCACCTGAGCAGGGTTTCAGGAAATCCCAGTCACGTTGCCAAGAGGGTCATGAAAAATGAATGGCCCCAGAACACCACTGTGACAGACTGTTTTAGTGAGTGGTAATGGGCCATCTCCAGGATGAAAGGCCATGTATTTATAACTGAGCAGGCTACTGGGTATCACACCATTCATTATGCCTGCTTGATTTAAGGGAGATGCCTTTTACCAGGGTGACATGGGAGCAAATTATTTCCAGGAATATCACAGCTCTCTTCCTCCCTCCACCTTCCTCGCCATCTTGCCCACCCTCATTCCAGACATATACACATGCTCTCATATTCACACAACCACATTCTCTGAATTTTTTCTGTTATAGAGCATTTCATAGTCAGAGCTAACCTCTCCAAAATATCTCAGCCAACCCCATGGAGCTGGGAAAGCTGGGGTGTGGGTTTAGATAAGGCAGATGAGGGCAGATTCACTCCACTGCCTCTCCTCTGTGAAATGTTTTAATGGGAACCGGAGAGCTGAGGTCAACAGGCTAATTTGCAAAATGAGTTGCTGTGAAGTCAGAGTTTTGCTTGACACGGACTCGAACTTCATAGAGAAGTTAGCATTTGAGTTCCACTTTGCTCCTTGGTGGCAGTGGACTGTCAGCAGTTAAATGTGTAAAATTATTCAACTCATCTGGACTATTTCTGATGAGAAACTAACCAATTGCCCTGAATTCTAAGTTAATTTTCAACATTAATACTTTATAATGTCTTGAAATCCTAATAAGATAGAAACAATACAAAAAGAATTTCAACCAGCAGATCAGATATTTTAGTAAAAATAATCTCAGGAATCTTGTTGCTGTTACTAACTCAATAGCACTGTACAAAATCTCATTTAAAAAGAGAGTATATAAATCTTTCAGAAGAGCTATCATGGGAAAAGTTGTTTATGATATATGATTTGGGCCCCTCCCTTAAAGTATTTAAAAAACATTATATTTCACACTTGTTTATTAAGGGAAAGATACATATATTTTGATTTTAACTAAGTTAATTCAGTTGCCACCTTCATATGGCTGCAATGCATCCGTGGTTAAAATAAAGTTTCTACAACGCTGTTCTCATGGTCTGTGGTACAGGATTTTTGGACGAGACAGTACTGTTATGCTGATGATACTTTCCAGAGAGGATCATAACACAACAAATAGACATTTGGATTCTGAAATGCATGTGTGTGTTTCTGTCTACTCAATCTATGCAAATTTGTGCCCTGACTCTGGCCCCCAAGAACTCAGATGTCTCTGAGAATTTAGAGATTATTTACAAAGAGCATTTTTTTCTGAATAATTTTATCATTGAAACATGACACCAATCTTCCAAAATGGTCATTCTCTCTAGCAAGCTAATCCTTCAAGAGGTTTTTATGTCTCAGAGAAAGCTGTGTGTAATCAAAAGTCTCTACAAAATCCATGTTGGTTTGAATCAGCCTCTATAATTCCATTCAACTCTTGCCAACCCCAGAAACAGCCACAGTTTTCCTGTGTTTTGTACATCAGATAAAGACTTCAGAAAGAATTGGCAGTTGGCAGTTGAGAGGTTGAAAGAGGAAGGAAAAGGCTCTGCTGGTGTTTCCCAATTAATTTTCTTTTCAAGTGAAAGTTTGAAAAGAAAAAATTAGAAAACTGGAAATGACCTAAAAACTCTGGTGTGATAAGATAAAATGTGGCCTGACCATCACCCTGTGACTAAATGCACAGTCTCGGTATGAGAAAGTCAACTGGAAAAACATGGACTGTATTTCCTAACAATTATATTTTTAAACTATTCTGTAACTTAAAAGTGGGATATATAAAGTACTGAATTTTGAAGAAATTAAGTCTGTTGGAGAATTAGTGAAAGAAAAAAGCAAATAAAAATAAATATTTAGTTAGGAAGTTTAACTAACATTCCAGTTTTCAAAATTGTACGAATGCCAAGTTCTTTAAAAAGACCTGCTTTCTCAAATAGAACAAAGACACTTGTTAATATGATGGAATGAATTATATTTTATTTTTCAATTGTCTTTTAAAAATAACAAATGAGTCGATGGCATTTGTCAGAATAATCCTAGACCAATTATTTTCAACCTTTTTCATCTCATGGCACACATAAACTAATTATTAAAATTCTGTGGCACACCAAAAAATGTATTATATTTTTTGCCAACCTGACAAAAAAATAGGTATAATTTTGATTCATTTACACCAGATGGCTATTGCTGTGGTGGCTGTTGTCATTGTTTTATTGGACAATCTAAGGGAAAAGAGGTCAACGCCCCTGACTAAACAGTCAGGTGTTGCATGTTTTAAAAATTCTTACAGCGCATGGTTGAAAATCATTGTCTTAGATGTTTAAGGCGTCTAGTAAATACTCTGGCATAAAACAGTTTACCATACAAGCTCCATTTACTTCCCTTACTGAGAGACAAAGAGACTATAGTTTTGGTTATAGGCCTGGGCAGGGAGCCTTTGTTCTTTTCAGCCAAATGTCTCTGTAAACCCTGAGACTGATGCCTTAGGATCGTGTACTTCTGATCCTGAAAATCAATAGAACTGGCTAGTTCAAATATCTTTCACATTCTGAACAACATTCAGGATCCACCAAAGTCTTCCTAGAGGCAGAGGCTATAACCTGGTGACAGAGTACATTTCAGCTTGGGCATTGACCCCTCTCTCAAAAATATCATGGGCCCGCAATTGGTAGAGAGGCCTGTTTGGATTCAAAACTGCTCGCAGGCTGCATCCATGAGGACACGGAAAGGCTCACCCTGGTTCTATTTTGTAAGAGTTGGGCCATGAAGAGAATCCACTCATTACAGTTCATTAGCAATAGCCTGTTTATGCCAAGAAGCACAGATCTTTTAAGAGTGATTAAGAGCTCAGGCCGTGCATCAGGCAGGCATGGGCTCAAATTTCAGATCCACCTCTTACCAGTGTGTGACATTGGGCAAGTCTGTTTAAAGTAGGAATGATATTTACTCCAAAGGACTGGCATGAAAATTATCTAAAATGATTACAGAAAAGCTACTTTCACAGTTCCTGGTACAGATAAAGCATGCCCTAAAGGTTAGGTACTATTATATATTAATTCAACTTATTTTATCTTTAAGCATTCTAACCTAGGAGAATTTAATGGACACAAGAAAACATCATGTTTAAATGCCCTTTTTAGCAATCATTTTATAATTAAAAGAATTAATTAATCAAAAGATCAATGAGACAGTGAGGAGGCAAGAGACCAAATTTGAGGTTGGCCCTCTTCAAATGGTGACGAAAGAATTAATTGACAATGTCATCCTACTAAACAAATCAGAATGGCCTCTTCATAAAGTATTGCATAATAAAGATTAAAAATTTTAGCATGGCCTATCTTCTAGAATAAAAATGTATTTTTATCCATAAAAAATTATCCCAAAACTTAGAGACTAGAAATTGCATAACATTTATTATCCAACAGTTTTTATAGATCAGGAATCCAGGAGCAGCTTGTCTAGCTAGTTTTGGCTCAGGTTTTCTTATGTGCTACAGTCAAGTTTTGGACGGGGCTACAGTCATCTCAAGGATTGACTGGGGAGGATCTGCTTGCAAGCTTATTCACATGGCTGTTGGCAGGCCTCAGAAGGTCTACTTTCAGGCTGAAGCCCATGATACTCACCACAGGGCTGACTCATGACATGGTAGCTGGTTTCCTCCAGAGTGAGCCATTCAAAAGAGAGTGAGCGAGCCACTCAGATGGAAGCCATACTTTTTTATGGCCTAATCTCAGAACTGACATCCTATTCCTTTTGCTATATCCTACTTGTTAGAATTGAGTCAACAAACCAAGGCCATACTCAATAGGAAGATATTATGTAGGAATGTATCTCAGGAGGCAAAAGTCATTGGGAGTCACCTTGGAGATTACCTACAGTCCTGTTTCATGTCCCTTTTAAATGCAAAATATACTCACTGCCCCCGAAGTCCCTCAAAATTTGATGGGACCCAAAGTCTAGAGTCTCATCATCTAAATCAGTTCCAAGTGTGAATGAGCTTCCGCAAGCATAAATCTTGCATTGCAACTCCTCAAGTACATGAGCTTGCAGTTTGTAGGCCTGTGAAATAAAGGAGACAAATTATCTGCCCCCTACCCCCACATCCCCAAACATACAATGGTGGGACAGGTATAGACAGTATTGTTCAAAGTAGGGGCTGGGAGACACAGGGAGATACTGGTCCACAGCAACTCTGAAATTCAGCTGTGCAAATGTTGGAAGATCTGGGATTGGCTATCATAAATTATTCTTCATGTTTTTCTTACTCTGCCCTCTGGGCTCCTGGACCTACCATCTAAATCATCTTTCCATTTTCACAAAAGAGATTGAAAGGCCAGTCTTTGTTCTATACTATCACTGTCCCACTTAGTCCAAGCTGGTGAATATTTCTGAATATATCTTTTTTAAGAACTTTGTGAGTCCCTTATGAAACTTCTTGGGGTCAAATTCAATAGAAAAAAAAAGGCACAACTACAAACCTCTTCTGTATAAACCTTGGGCTTCTGCTGAGATGACTATAGGACAGTGTCCTGATACTTCCTGAAGCCCTATTGTTTAATTGAGCTACTCTCTGTGTCACATCATCATCCTTTCATAGGGCCGTTAGCCTGATGGAAGGTTCTCTGAGGCATCAACTTAGGTTTTTTTGAGATCTTAATAAAATATTTTCTGGCCACACCCTGGACCATATATTCCTTCACATGTTTTTCTGGCATTGCCCTAAATTTGATCTTTGCTCAGAGGTTGTTTGTTTGTTTAATTTTTAGCATTCTGGACCATCTGAGGAGTCTCAGAGCTTTCAAACCATCATGCCATCACATCCTGGCTTCTTTGTGTTTCACAGTCCTTCCCTGAGTTTCTCTCTCTCTCTCTCTTATCTCACATTTTACTTCAAGAAACAAAGAAGCCAGGTGGTAACTAAATACTTTGCTTTGAAATCTACTTAGCTAGATCTCCAGTTCATTAGGCATGTTTTCTACTTTCCATATTACTCCAGGCAAATTGCTAAATTTCTGCCCTTTACTTCAGTTGGCAATAAGACTTTTCTCTTATTCCTTAGTCCTTATTGCCAGCCTCCAGAAAATTCAAAATTCTATGAATAGTCATTCAAAGTACTTGAGGTTTTCATTTACATTCTCCTCAAAATTTTTACAGTGTTTTTGACTTCTACACCCTGCCTGATTCCAAAGTCACTACTACATTTTAGGTTTTGTTATGGTAGCACCCTACTTCCAGATACCAAAATCTCTACCAGTCAGGGATTAGAGTTCATTTTGCATTCAGAGAAGCAGAACCACTGGGATGATAGATAGATAGATAGATAGATAGATAGATAGATAGATAGATAGATAGATAGATGATAGATAGATAGATAGATATTTTAAAATTTTATTTTAACAGGATTTGACCTTACACAGTTCTAAAAGATGGCTTTTCAGCCTCTGTAATGCTATTGTCTTTAGTTTGATACTGCAATATAAAGTCCAAGGCAAACAATTGGAAAGGAAAGATTGACATAAAGTGGATCACATCAAAGACAAGCTAAAATTCACAAGCGTGACTTGAGCCCATGAGAACAAACTATAAAAAACTATGTGTTCTCATTGCCTCTTAATTGGGTGGTATGTGAAGAACCCAAGTCCTTGGGCATGGAGCTGCCTAGCTAGGAACATATGCCTAGCTAGGACTTGGTAAAACTAAAGAAAAGTCCATAAGAAGATAGAACAATTGCAGACCTGGCTGCTGCTTCACACCAGTAGGTGAGCCAGCAGATAAGCAAGACAGGCACTAGCTGTAAAGCAGCTGGTGCTTTGCTTCCACACTGCAGATCTTCCACTGGTAACTATGTTGTGGCCCATCCTCACTCGAAGAGGAAGGGAGTTCAGTCTAGCCAAGTTGACACATTGGATAACCACCACAATAATCTCCTTTAGTAGTGCATGAATGTACCTGCAAAGAAAATTTAATCCATTTTATTTACTTAATAAATGCCAGAAACTAATCTGGAGGATGGCAGTAAGAACATGAACAAAGCAGACAAAAAAAAATCCCATCTTCTGGGAATTAATTCCTATTTCAGGAAGATTGACCGTAACCAAAATATATAGTAAGTAAGTAATTTATATGGTACTGAGAAGATAAAAAGTGCTATAAAAAAATCAGGATAAGGGTATCATGGACTGCAGACTCAGGAAGGAAGACAAAGATCCCATTGAGAAGGTGAATTTATATAAAGACTTAAGGAAGATTACTGGGGGGTTTATTCAGATTTCTAAAGGGAGCATACTTAGTTCTAGAAAATGGTAGAGAGTCAACAAATGAAGGGATAAAAAGCATAAGTAATTGAATAAATAAGTGAATGAAAAAAAAATTGAGCCAAATGTAATTGGAAGAAATAAGCCAACACAAGACTTTCTGAAAGTAGGAGCACTACCTCCGCAAAACTTTTCACCCAGACACCTATCTTTCACAAATGAGTGATAATGAGAAATTTTTTCACATGCTGCAATTAGGATTTTTTGCTTGCAAACATCTTGGTTAATTTAAAAATCAAATTTATTGTAATGATGTGAAGTAGTTAATGGAATCAAAGAAATTGATTAGCCAGGCCTTGGGAAGAAGAAATCAGGACAACTCACACTACCTAGGAAAAAGGATTAATGGATCAGTGAGAACTGTCTCTAGCGTACCACTTAGCAAAATGAATCTGTGACCATGTCCCATCATTGTGTCATTCCACTCAAGTCTCAAAGTCATGAAAGAGTATCTCACTGTTCATGCTTGGGTCACATGTTCATTGAGTAGAGGGAAGAAAGGCATGACAGCTAAACTGACAGTGCCACCAAGATCCCATGGGACACAGGTACTGAGTGAGTTCTTCAAAGATAAAGCATGTGTTATTACCAAAGAAGCAGGAAGGGATACTGGGTAGGTAAAATCAATTGGTATCCACCACCTCTGTAAAACTCATTGTAACCAGTTGATGCTCTGCTCTACGTAAATAATGGGTAAAGAGACTCTGTGGAATGTATGAATCACAAAGATGTTAGTGTAACTCAAAGATTTAAAGACAAAGCCAAGTATGAGCTTATTCTACTTCTGTTCCTAGCACTAGGTCCATATTCTACATCCAGGGCAGCTCATACTTAGCCTAGCTGGCAACCTTGCATTGAAACATAGAGTGGAAGGTAAGCAGGGGAAAAAAGCCTTGAAATAAACAGGATGATTAGGAATACCTATCTCCTACAGGCATGGCCTTGGGTGATAAATTATCATTCTAAGACCACACAAAAAGCCTGGCGAATTACAAACAGGATAAACATTCAGACTTTGGGGCTGCCCGAACTGTAGATAAGATTACTTGATCTTCTCAGTCTATTTATGTCAATTTCTTCATGTTCTATTGCTAGCATTCCGCTACCTGTATATTTTTTAAATATTAATTCAGAACACGAATCTTTCCTTTCTTCTCTAAAATGTCTTTGGCTATGTGATATTTTCATACAAAAGAGCTACTTCTGACATTCAAAAATTACTCTTCTTTCTGCTGGCAAGAAGAATTCACTCACTACCTACTAGTGCAAAAGACTCATTTTGCTTGAGAAAAGAAAAAAAAGCCTCTTCCAAATGATACAGGGAAAAAAAGATATTAAATTTGAAATAAACCGAAATGACTCCTCCTCTTTCACCATTTTCTAGAACAACACACTGCTGCCTGTCTATTGTTTCAGAGGCGAAAAGTTATATTAATACCTCTGTAACAGCATCTATTCCATAGCATCATTGTCTTTGCTACAAAAGGAGTAGGCAGTGGGGTAATGACTCACATTTGAAACACACCCTCACTCATTTCCCCGAGATCATCCAGGGAGAGATTACTGTAGTCTTTTTTGAATTGTTTTACTTGTTCCCTTCTTATTTTTTTCTTTTTTCACCTCTGGTGAATTCTGCTTCCATGTGTACATGGGACCCTATGTGCATTCTGACAATATAAGGAGAAAATGAGGTCAAGAAGCAAGAGATTGGAATTGTCTTAGGTCTAGTAACCTACTGGGCACTCTGAGGCCAGTATTTTGTCTAAAGACAGAAAAAAAGTGGAGCCTTTGTAAAACAGATTTGCCTAATTTGCTGCTCAAATGGATATAATGGGGGTTAGGCTAAAAGGTCATTTTATTTCATCTCTTTCTTTAAATTTGTGGTTGCATGGTAATTTAGATCTTACCACTCTTTGTTAGGAAACTATAAACTGAAGTATCTGGTGAGAAACAAACTTGATTAAATTATCTGTCATTGAATGTAGTCATAAAATGGCACCTCATTTTTATCAGCACGTTTGCTGAGTTTTTGTGGGACCTAATTAGAAAATTCTGCAGACCATCTTGGTTTTTTAAAAAATAAGGAAGGTACCATTTTGAGCATTTAAACTTTTGGGACACTGATTAGTGAACAACTAACCTGAAAAATTAAAGATGCCTTCCAGAAAGTATTACTAGAATATGGTTTTAAACAAAAAGAAAAACTTCATCTGGAGAGAACTAGATTCAACTAATGAGCAGTTGAAAAGATAAATTATTATTCTATGGGATTATATGTCTATCATAGGAAATAAAAAGTATGTTAAAACAGATGGCATCACAATACAATAAAATAAAATCTTGCAGGAATAGGTAGTCCCCCAGCTGCCTGATGCCTTTCACTAACAAGATGGGACTATCTGGCATTACACCAAAACATTGGGAAGGGCTTGAGGAGACCTAGTCTGGAGAGGACCATGTCTTGTCCTATGTCCTACCAGGATCTGTTTTCTCTTATATTAGATAAAGAATTTAGAGCAATATGGCTTTTCTAAGGCTCCAGGTTCATACCAACACCATCATAATCACTCTGGAGTTTTCATTTCAAATTCCACTTTTCTTCTGTCACCCACTGGTTACTTGCTACTTGTTGCAAACTCTTTTGCTCATCCCCATTCTTAATACTTCATCCTATATTGTTGCTTTAGACTCTTGAAGATGAGGCTCTGTTAGGTCAAAAACCAGATCTCATCTACTCCATATTTGTAACACTAGCATCCAGCAAAATGTCTAGTATCATACATTACAGATGCTAAGTGTTTAATGAATGAATGATGTAGGAAGGAGTGATGTTAAGGAAATGAATTATAAATGGTCTGGGATAAAAGATTCATCCTTCATATCACTGAAAAAGTGGAAAATAGGTTTCTGATAATGATTCTATTTTCCTGTGTAAACACAGTACCACAGAGAGCCACTATACTATAAAATAACTTAGTGCTGTACATCATGAGCATCATGGCTAAAACAGGTTCTGTGTAGGCCCGTTTGCACCTAGTGAGACCTCAACACCTTATAAATTTGGAAGTTGTGCTCTCAGCTCCAAAGCCTGGCTAATGTGTAGCTCGTATGTTTGTAAGTTGGAGAATATCATAAAGATAAAGTAGAAATTAACTCTCGGCACTCTAAGTCTAACTTGACTTGTACTGTTTTATGGAGGCCTTAAATGCTGATAGCCATGGGCCGACACATAGAGTATAGCTCTTCATTCTTACCTAGGTGCTGAGCATATGTCATCAAGACTTCAATACAGCTTGAAGAAGACCAAGCCTTCCGAGAGTGGAATTGTGGCTCCTCCTACAGCAGCCAATTCAACCACCTTTGGCCTTATTTAAGAAACAGAAATAACATGTGTTTGTACAAAAGTTTAAAACACACAAAAAATTTACATGTCAAACCTAAAGAATTCTGAGCTACCCTGAGGCCTCTTCTTGCCCATTGAGCAGCCATCCCTAAGATATCGACTGATTGTTTTCTTCACCAGGTGGTACAAGGGCTTACCTAGTTTGTCCATCCATCCATCCATCCATCCATTCCTCCATTTTACTCATAAATACTTCCCTCTACCCCTCTCTTTCCTAAGGGTGCTATACTTACAGCACTCAGGATGCTCCCTTTCCCCTGTGCTCTCCTTCCCTCCTGCTGCCCAGACATGATTGACCTGATCCAGGACCCTGCCCTGCACACACTGCAGGATGTGTATACAATATTTTACAGTCCAACCACTCTCTCTGACTTCTTTCCTCTCCATGAGACAGATTCCTTAGAATTCTGGGAAATAAAGTTTCACATTTATCCTTTATTTTTAGAACATCATGTGAAGAAAGCAACATTAGTATTAGTATCCCCATTTTGAAGATGAGGAAACTGAGACTCAGAGAAGTTCTATCACTGCCCTAAACTCACACAGGTAAAGTGGCAGAACCATCATCTAAACCTGAACCCTCTGGCTCCAAGCTTAGTGTTCTTTCTACCAGCACAAGTTGGACAACGAGATGTTGAGGATTTAAATGGGAAAATCCTTCTTAAGGCTAGAAGCCTCCTTCTACTTTCTGTATATATGATTACATTTTTATGTGTTATTTATCTGTAGATAAAACTAATGTGGGGATCAATAAATGTTCCTAATGCCACTCTCATTTTATAGAGGACATTGCAGGAGCTATAAACTCAGGGTAGTAGTATGTAGGTTAGTTAAGATACTTAAAGATTATATTACAAAGAGGCCAATTTTTATCTCACTATTATTGCTATTGTGTCATTTTAACTCAGACAGGTTAATTTTAGAAAAGAAAGTAATTTCAAAGGCAAGCCACAATGGTATAGAAAAACCTTTGCCAGCCGACTATAAAGCTCTGAAAATTAATAAATCATCACCCCTTAAAATTTTTCTCTCAAGTTGCATTGTCACTAATTTATAGTCTCTAAATTTGGCTGTTGGCACGCAGTCACTCTTAAATCTAATAAAATTTAGTAATATTTTCCATACATCTTAAACTGTGTCTTCTTATTCAATAAAATTATAATCTAAACAACAGTTACATTGTGGCATAAATGAATCAAAATGAATAGTACTAGGGAATTAGCAAAGAAACTCCACAGAGTAAGCTTGCAAAGGTTTGAAGTGATAATTTAGCCTCAGTGGGAGGAAAATAAGGGTCTTATTTCAGCCTTCTACTCACGTACTGCACATCTTTGAGTTTCCAAGTAGGATGATGATAAATGTCACAAAAATCCAGGCAGAAGGAAGCTGCATAGATCATCAGTCCTCAGTAGGATCTTGCTGAAGGCCAACTTTTGGTGAATAAAATAGTTATGATCACCATAAGTTTGAGGGCATAAACTGTGTAGATTTGCATAAAATTTACATAAACCTACCTAAATGATTCCAGCTTCCAAAGAAAAATATATGGGCATCTTTTTAGATTATCTTAAACCTCATATACCTCAAAAACTGAAGGAGGGTTTAGGAAAATTTACTTGCAAAAGTGTCTGAAGAATGTTATTGCAAAGATTGATAATAAAAGCTTGATTTAAGAATAACTGTGTTAAAGGGAATCTGGTTAATTTTATTTGAAGTAAAACTAATTTTTAAAATCCTTATTGTTGAAAATGTATCTAAAATATGTTCTCACCTCCTCTCCCTTAAATTAGTTCAGTATATGGCAGGGAATAGTGTTTGGGGAGACAGGGCTATTTAGGGGAGAGCTCAGATAGGCTCTGATCCTAAGTCTGATATCTGCTGGCCTAGAGACATGAAGCAAATACTTGAAACTTTCATTTCCTGTTTTCTCAGCTGTAAAACACAAGATGGGGAGGGGGGTCTCCACCCTGACTGTACAGAAGATTACCTAAAGGCTTTAATAAAAATGACAATCCCAAAATCTCCCCCAAGAGATTTTAATGTGAAGGTAAAGAGAGAAACCAGAAATCCATTTCTCTGATCAGCACGATAGATGGTCCCAGCAGCTGGCCAGGACACTGGAGTTAGACATTGCTGGACTAGAAAAAAAGCCAAAGGTCCCTGACAACTATAACAGTTTACGTCCGCTTAACCCTTTGATGTTTACGCATCCTGAAACTCCCTGGAACCTCTGGGAGAAGATCAAGGACTTGAAGAATTTAAAGTCTTAAAATTAGCGCTGGATCAGGATTCAAGGGTTGGAATTCTGATTCTTTCACTCACTGGATACATTCTTTACATTTGCCACTCGTTGTAAGCTCACCGCACGTCTATAAAGTGAAGACGAGTTTATTTCGAAGGCCTGTCCTAAGGTTAAAGCTCTACCAAGAACTTGATATAAATTTAAGTTATTTGACTCAGACACATTTGGAAAGTGGGAGAGGGAAGCATGTTTTCTTGTAGAGTCTCCTCTTAAATGACATTTCACAGAGACAGTTTTTGTTTAGTTGACATGGATCTCATGAATGGACATTTCAACACCTATTAAATCTGATTCCAACCCAGTTCTAGCCCTTCCCTACTGAGAACTTCCCAAAACACCTCATCTTTCTATTTTAAAATATAGTTTTGGGGCAAAAAAGGAAGCAAATGAGTTTAAATGTTTTAACTCAAAAAGTTTTACTATGGAACATCTCTATTCAAGCCCTCAGTCCAATGCTGTGCAAAATATTTGCAATAAGGCAGAAATCTGGACTTTCTCTGCTCTGGGGCTTGCAGAAAGAACTGTCTGCAGTATATGTGTGAAACCGCTGTGAATCTGTTTGCAGTGGTCAATATCCTAGAGGCAGTAGAAAAATGGGTCTTCTGATAAGGCATCAGTTTGGCGATGAACACAATGAAATATGTCACTTTCAACTTGAGTCCATTTTTGAAATTCCAGGCAGAGCCATCACAGCCCCTGTCATGGAGGCTGGATAATTGGGATTCGTCGCACAACCTACATTCTCTAAAAGATGATTGACGCCCCTGCAGTGTGCGCTGTGTGAGACTGGTCACACTGTAAAAACCTGAGCAAACACCATCTTCTCCAAAGATTAATTGACACTCAGTTGAATACAAAGATATGGCAGATTTTTAAAATACATATTTTAATGCATAATGTTTAGAGTACTGATTACAATAAAATAATATATGGGGCTGAGTAAAAAAGGTGAAGAGGTTAAGCACAATAAATAAGTGAAACTCATAGACACAGACAACAGTATGGTGATTATCAGAGGGAAAGGGGGTGGGGTGGGTAGAAGAGGCAAAATGGAGGGATAAATGGTGACGGACGGAGACTTGACTTGGGTTGGCAAACATACAATAAAATATACTGGTGGTGTATTATAGAATTATATACCTAAAACCTACATAATTTTATTAACCAACATCATCCCAATGAATTCAACAATTAATAAATAAAAAAATAAAACAAGATTCTGCTCAAAAAAAGAATAAAATAATTTCTCTAGATTTGCATTGTCCAATATGGTAGCTACTAGCCACATGTGGCTATTGAGCACTTGAAATGTGATTAATCCAAACTGAGGTATACTGTAAGTAGAAACTATGCACCAGGCTCCTAAGACTCAGTTAAAAAAAAAAAAAGAATGCAAAATATCTCATCAAATTTTTTATGTTGATTACATGTTGAAGAAATAAATTTTAGATATATTAGATTAAATAAAATATAGTAGTAAAATTAATCTCATTTCTTTTTTTTTACTTTTTAAAAAAATACTGACTACTGCTAAAACATTTAAATTACATATATGGTTCACATTATATTTTATATTGGACAGGGCTGTTTTCAGCTAAAGATGAGAAGGTGTGCCTTTTCAAAACGTTTTCATTGATGCAATCTCAGGTTCATTATAGCATATATTCATAACTACAGCATATGAGTTCAAGATAGCAACATTGTCCCATACCCGTTTATTTGATACTAAACTATATTGATACCTCAAAAATAGGAAATTACAATTTTGGAATAATTTTGATGTTTATGTACAAGGACTTTAATATTTGTGAGTGCCTTACAAAGTTGCAGAATGGCTGAATATCCTTAAAATCATTTAGTTCAAGCCACCTTTCTAGTACCAGAGAGTTGAATGTCTCTTTGATACCACTTAAGGAGCAAAGCCACAACAGATTTCTGAATCCCAAACCACAGAATATCTATTATAACAGCAGTGCTATTTAAATTTGACTGTGTTTCAAAGTAAGGGTGAAATTATTCCTGGCCCCTCCCCACAATAAATACTCTTATTTTTGCCCCCCAAAAAGAGATCCTTTAATTCAAAAGCTATACTTTTTTAAAAATTGCCATAATTGAGGCTACACTTATTAAGACAATTACTTTGATTAAAGTAATTAATAATATCTTATTACTGGTCTCCTTCCCCAATAAATATAGCTTGACCTCAAAGGATTTTGTAAAACAAAATAATTGAAACATAAAACTCACAAACTTACATACTCACCAAGGAGGCTGTCAGTATCTGAAATAAGCTCTATCTGAGTAGTAACAGGGATGAGAAATTAACCAGTCTGATTCAAAGAGAACCATAAAGCCTTGGAGGGAAGATGGACCCCTGCGAACTGGCCAGGTGGGTGAGCTTCCTGCAGGAATAAACGATATCCCTGGAGGGATCAAGTCAGTTAAACAGAGGGAAGGAGGACACTGACCAAAGTTGGTGAAGATATTTTTAAATACCTTCTTAATTTAATGTATTTGACATAAAGGAAGAGTAAAGAAAAACTTCCTTCTTTATTTGATGGGGGAAGAAAACTGTCCCTTTTCTGAGGCTCTCAGACATTGACCTGGGCTCGTCCAAAAACACTTCACCTCTTTAGGGCACAGCCCATTGAGAAGCCACATCAGTGCTCACTCTGTAAAGTGTAGGATCCGGTCAGATCTCTCATTGTTTTTCCATTGTAAAAATAATAAAATAAAATACATAATTCATTGACATTACATTTTGTGGAGATTGGGAAAGAATAACAAGTAAAATTAGTCTTTTTGAGGTCATTTAAGAGTCTCAAGATTAAAGGAAAATAGTCCTTCCAACACTGCTTTCACTAAATTGACCAGTTTTTGATCAAACAAATTCCATGAAATGTAATGCATATGATGCCTGCCACAGTACCTGCGTGTGCTAGATACCAAATATGAATACATCTGAATCATTCAAAGAGATGTCAGTGTAAATATAAGGTTAGGATGATTAAGAACTGGAAATGATCAAGTATGATATTCCATTCTTTTTATTTTAATATTCTAATTTTATTATTTTGACATTGCAATTGCAATGTGTTTTCATTGCATATAGCATGGAAAATATAAAATATATTAAAAGTATAAAAAAATATGCCCTGGCTGGTGTGACTCAGTTGAGGACTTGGCCTGCAAACCAAAGAGTCTCAGGTTCGATTCCCAATCAGAGTGCACGCCTGGGTTGCGGACCAGGTCCCCAGTAGGGGGCGCATGAGAATCAACCACACATTGATGCTTCTTTCCCTCTCTTCCCCTCTGTCTAAAAATAAATAAATAAAATCCTTTTAAAAATGTATAAAAAATATAAAGTACAACAAAATCCCTTTAATTTATTTAATATTTTTATCTCACAATCTCTTTTCCTTTCGCATTTGATTTTTCTCAAACCCTGTGTTGTGGCACTCCAGTCTTTCTCTTACTCTGTACTCTTTGCTGGGAAGCCACTTTACTGAGCTAGAAGACACATGGTGCTTAGTTAGGGCAAGATCAAATAGTATTAACATCATGGAAGTCTCCAGAAGATTTACTTTAAAACCCCATGTCATCAGTGCACCTAGAAGTGATCTGGCTTGGAGAACCAACTCCCATGAATCAAATCATTAAGAGCCAGCAAGTCAATTATCAATCTACAAAAAGAGAAATTTCTCCCATGAAGACCAGGAAGTTCACATCAACTATAAGAGACATCTTGGGAAGCTAAACTATAATCAATAACTTGCTTGAGGTAGATGGTCTTGATGAGTGTCATCGAGCTATAAAGGCCAGATGCATTTATTCATACTCTAGAAGCTGCCTGCCCAAAGGTCTTGCAATGGAATTGGCAAGTCCATTCTTTCCCAACGGAGTACTAGAGGTATTCTGGCAACGGCAACTGTTACTTCTTGACACTATTTTAAAATTATCCTAGGCTAACCATTTCCCTTAATACTGTCTTCCTAAAAAAAGTGTATCATAAAATTGGTTAAATTCAGATTGTAACATCACAATCAAATTCCAGTTCTGTATCTCTAAGAGTCTCCTGGATTGGAGTTTTAGGTGTTTTCAAGACTTAGCAGTCCTGCATTTACAGGTGTTTCTGGCTTTACTCCTAGAGTGCACTAATCAAATCCATTATGTATAGGTTTTTCCAGAATAATTCATTTAATGTGATGCTATTTCCAAATTTTTGGTGGACACCTTACTATTTCACTCTGTGCTGATTGCATAAGGCTGCCTGTATATTCTCTTCAGTAATAGAAGTGTTGAACTTCCTCCTACATAATTTAGGATATGTTGAAAGCATTTTCCATGGGGAATTTTGACCTACATGACTCAGTCACTTCTGAGAATACAGTATCATATTCTAAAATTTCCAGATCTAGACAACTGAAAAAGCTCATTTTGAATGGCAAATACTTCTTTATTTTAATTTTTTTCCAGCTTTCTGAGGCAAATGGGTCTCATAGTATTTTCCTAAGCCAAGTAAACATCATTAAGTATGGCTTTGTTAAAGCTTGGATTCATTAAGGGATGTTTCCATTCAAAATTACAAATATAAAAACAATCTTTATATTTCATTTGCCTACCCTTTGTATAGATCTAGTTACTTCAAATTCTAGTGTAGATTCT